>JAMPIV010006453.1:0-198654 GCA_024509875.1 Oreohelix idahoensis
GTATAATTAGTATTTGTTATTTTAGTATTGGGTATGGGATGGTATTTTTTGTTTGTGTGTGTTTTAATAATTTGTTTTAAGGGAGGTATAATAGAATGGGATGGTGGGTTAGAATGTGGGGTTGTATGGTATGTTATTGTTATGATTTGAAGTTAATATTGGGTAAAAAGGGGAGTTATGTTTGAATGGTAGTTTAGAGGTGTGTTATTTGGTTGGTTTTTTATTGGTAAGTATTGTAAGTTTGTTTATTATATGTGAATTAAAAATGTAAGAGTTATATATGTTTATGGGATGTTTTATATTTGTAGATTTTGTATTTAATAGTGGGTTTAAGATTATTTTTTAATAATAGGGGTTTCGATATGTTGTATTGGGGATGTAATGATAGGAAATGTAAAAGATGAGATGAATTTTTGGAATAGTTGGTTTATGTAAGTTTAAATTTTGAAAAAGTCTGAATTGGACACACTTCTGAAATCTCTGTCTCTGCTATGACCGTGTCATCGCTGTCAAAATGATTTCCTTTTAGGTGTTTTTTTAAGATTTGGGAATAGAAAAAAGTCTGATGGAGCCAAATCTGGAGAATATGGTGGGTGTGGAAGAATTTCAATATTCAAATCGTTGGCTGCTAGCTGCACAAGCCGTGCTTTGTGAGAGGGCGCGTTGTCTTGAAGCAAAGGAAGATTTTCAGTGCGCGTTATCCCTCGTTTTCTGGTCACTACCTTTCTTAGTTTTGTGAGAAGATCTGCATAGTACTGTCCATTAACTGTGTTGCCACGAGGCAGATAATCTTTCAAAAGGACACTTTTGCCGTCCCAAAAAACAGTCAGCATCACTTTTCCTGCAGATTTCTGCGCCCTCGGCTTGACAGGTGTTGGGGAGCCCGGGGTTTTGCATTGCATGCTGGCAATTTTGGATTCGGGGTCATAATGGTGTACCCAAGTCTCATCTACTGTCACCATGGTCTCCAAAAAATTTTTTGGTATTATAGCAATGTATTTCTCTTTGTTTCATTGTTGTATTATAGTAACGTATTTCTCTTTGTTTCAGCGCTGTATTATAGCCATGTATTTCTCTTTGTTTCAGGGCTGTATTATAGCATTGTATTTCTCGTTGTTTCAGGATTATATTATAGGAATGTATTTCTCCTTGTTTCAGGGCTGCACTTATAGGAATGTATTTCTCCTTGTCTCAGGATTGTATTATAGGAATGTATTTCTCCTTGTTTCAGGATTGTATTACAGGAATGTATTTCTTCTAGTTTCAGGATTGTATTATAGGAATGTATTTCTCTTTGTTTCAGAGCTGTATTATAGGAATGTATTTCTCCTTGTTTTAGGGCTGTATTATAGTAATGTATTTCTCATTTTTTTCAGGACTGTATTATAGAAATGTATTTCTCTTTGTTTCAGGACTGTATTATAGGAATGTATTTCTCCTTGTTTCAAGACTGTATTATAGGAATGTATTTCTCCTTGTTTCAGGATTGTATTATTGGAATTTATTTCTCTTTTTTTCAGGATTGTATTATAGGAATGTATTTCTCCTTGTTTCATAATTGTATTATAGGAACATATTTCTCATTGTCCCAGGACTGTATTTCTCCTTGTTTCAGGATTGTATTACAGTAACGTATTTCCCATTGTTTCAGAATTGTATAATAGGAATGTATTTCTCCTTGTTTCAGGATTGTATTACAGGAATGTATTTCTCCTAGCTTCAGGACTGTATTATAGGAATGTATTTCTCCTTGTTTCAGGATTGTATTACAGGAATGTATTTCTCCTAGCTTCAGGACTGTATTATAGGAATGTATTTCTCCTTGTTTCAGGGCTGTATTATAGGAATGTATTTCTCCTTGTTTCATGGTTGTATTATAGGAATGTATTTCTCACTGTTTCAGGACTGTATTATAGGAATGTATTTCTCCTTGTTTCAGGATTGTAATATAGGAAGGTATTTCTTGTCTCAGGACTGTTTCATAGCAATGTATTTCTCCTTGTTTCAGAACTGAATTATAGGAATGTATTTCTCCTTGTATCAGGACTGTATTATTGGAATGTATTTCTCCTTGTTTCAGGACTGTATTGTAGCAATGTATTTCTCCTTGTCTCAGGACTGTATTAAAGAAATGTATTTCTCCTTGTCTCAGGATTGTATTATAGGAATGTATTTCTCCTTGTTTCAGGGCTGTATTATAGGAATGTATTTTTCCTTGTCTCAGGGCTGTATTATAGCAATGTAATTCTCCTTGTTTCAGGACTACGTTATAGTAATGCATTTCTCTTTGTTTCAGGACTATATTATAGTAAAGTATTTCTCTTTGTTTCAGGACTGCATTAGTAGCCCCCCCCCCCCCTTTTTTCAGTCATAACTGACTTTGGGAATGCGCCCCTGAGGTTCCTCGGCTGCTTTTTTTACATGGTGTTCCTTTCGGCATGTTCTTTTCTCTTCTGCTTGTTGTGAGAGCTTCTCTTCGCCCAATCTGAGGTGACGCCGTAGGGAGCATCACCAATTGGTGCCATAGGCCGTTTCATCCTCCCAGGTTGCTGGATTTATGTCCAGTTCCCTCATGTCGTCTCTTGCACACATCTCTGAACCACAGCTGCGGTCGCCCAACTGTTCTTTTACCATCTGTCAGTTGTCCGTAGAAGATATCTTTTGGGATGCGACCATCTTCCATGCGGCGGACATGGCCAAGTAGGTGGACGGTATTGAGTCCTCTTTCTTGTTTAGCATAGGTTGTCCATGTCTTGCTGCCATATAGAAGCGTGCTGGTGACACAGGTATTATACACCGCAGCTTTGGTTTTCATTGTGAGAGTGGAGTTTCCCCAAACACGCGTTGTGAGGCAGGCAAAGATGGTTGCAGCTTTTCCAATGCGGCTGTCAATTTCTGTGTCCAGAGTGAATTTGTCGTTCATGGTAGACCCCAGGTTTATGAAGTAGTGCACCACTGCCAATTCATAGTTATTGATAGTGATAACTGGTGCAACATCCACATCATGACTCGGCATACTTGGGGAAAAGCGATTCATCAAGCTCTGGAGCTCCTATTGACTTTACTGTGACATGACTATTATAGTAATGTATTTCTCCTTGTTTCAGGACTAGCCTATATTTTAGGAATGTCCTTGTCCTTCTTTCACGACAGTGTTATAGGAAGGAGTACATGTCTCCTTGTTGTATGAATGTACTTCTCCTTGTACTGAAGTTTTAAAGTAATATGAAGCAAATTTCATATTATTATTATATTTTTTTTCTTTTAACCCTAGCATTTTCTGCTCCTGACACGGCCTTGATGTCAAACCTATACCTGCAAGCTATCGTACCATCCACTCTTTCTCTCGGCGGTGCCATAAGTCTCCACTCTACACCATCTCAGTCATCCTCCGGTCACAACTAGTTTCTTCTTGATGCCCACTTATTGATTTTCCTCATGGTAACAGAACCAAAATCAATAACTCAAGGGCCCCCCTCCCCCTTTCCCCAGTAATACTGGTTTTATTTTCTGTTTGGGAGGTAGGGGTATTTTTGGCCATGTAGAAAGAGTGTTTTGCTTACCACTGCATGGCTCGTTCCTGATAGTCCGTCTTCTATAACAACAACAACAACAACAACAACAAAATAAAACAAACTCAGAGGAATCTTAAACGTTTCATTACACGAGCTCAACTTGTAATACGGTATTATATGATGGTAATAACAACTTTTGACCAAGTACCTGAAACTAGTTCAGAAGTAGGTAGTGCAAATTATACAGTATAATAAACAGTCAGTATTGGACTGGTGAACTTTTAGTGGTTAGAGCGCTGGTCTCTCGCGACAGAGGTGCCAAGTTCGAAACACGGTGGTTTCACGCTCCAGTCTACTCAGCTGTAAATGGGTACCTGATTAATGTCTTGAGTTAGGATAGTGAAGTCTCTAAGAATTCACTCCCTACGGCAATATCTGTAATGGGACTAATTTTACCTTTTATGCACATGTACACCAAAGTACAGCAGTTTGTTTGTAGGACTTTTTTTCAGGGATATGGAGTCGAAGCCGGAGTCGGGAGTCGAAGTCGTGGAGCCGGTCGTTTTTTAGTGCAGTCGGTAAATAATGCCCGGACTCCGAATCGTATGCCATATGACTAGTAAAAACTTATAGTCAGAGTCGGTAGTCGGACTTCTAAAATTTCACGAGTCGGTGTAGTTTTTGGCCGACTCAACAACCCTGCTTTTTTTTTTTTTTTTTTGGGACCACGTGTATAGTCCAACAACTATACACTGTACACCCTGGGATGTAGTTTAGACACTTTACGGATATAACCCAACCTTACACTATTGTGGTTGTCCGTGTCTATAAATGCAGACCTCGTGCCAAGTTACCAACTAAATAAGTTGTCCTTTCCTGCCTGTGTGTTCTGTCCGGGAGGTATTTCCTTGGTTATTCTTTCATTGGGAATAATATTTGTTTATCCTACTTGCCGTGTTGCTATCAGTAGGGGAAAGGTTCGCTTAAAAGGCATCATATTTTTAAAAAGAGATAAGACCTGTCTTATACTGGAAGAGGACAGACGTATCGCTCTTCATGCAGGACCTGTAAATTATCATGTATAGTTGACATTCAAAAATCCGGCAACCTCCGGACCTGAGGAGTGCCGGATTGTTGAAAATGCCGGATTTTTTATGGTTATATATGCTGTATATATTTAACAGAAAATGATTACCTGTACAGTCCTTTAAAGAAAGAAAATTAAAAACTAAATGAAAAGCAAATGAAATTTTAATGTTCATCAACTAAATAAAAGAGTTCTACAGAATTTTAGTTCAACAGCTGCATGAAAACATAAACGGCTCCAGAAAACAGTGGCGCGCCAACGCGGTAAATTAAAAAATGCGCTCCGAAATCCATGCCGGAAATCTGAAGGAACCGGATTATCGATGGCCGAATTTTTGAATGTCAACTGTAAAGGACCTGGCCATACACACATAATGGGTGATATGAATGCAAAAGTAGGAAAAGGAAAATACAAGAAAATAGTAGGACAGTATGGATTAGGGACAAGAAATGATAAGAGGAGACAGACTTATCCAGTTCTGTGAAGAAAACCAGCTGGTCATATGTAACACCTTTTTTGAACACCACCCAAGGAAATTATACACATGGAAAGGCCCAGGAGATGTAACACGAAATCAAATCGACTATATCACGATAAAACATAGATTTAAGAACAGTGTCACAAGTACAAAGACACATCCTGGCGCCGACATAAATTCAGATCACAATCCAGTCGTCATCAAAGTAAATATAAAGCTGAAAAGAGCAGGAAACAGAAGACAGGAGGAACCCCAGATAGAAATATCAGCGCTGAAACAACCAGATATAAAACAGAAATATTTAATCGATGTCAAAAATAAATATCAACAGTTATTGACAGAAAGCATGGAGCAGTATATAAGAGAAAACCCAGAAGAAAAAGCAACCGCAAAATGGGAATGCTTAAAAACAAGCATACAATCAGCAAATGCAAATTTACCTAAAAAGGAGTCTAAGAAAAATCAAATTTGGATGACAGATGACATCTTGAATAAAATGGCAGAAAGAAAGAAAGCAAAAAACACTCCTGAATATAAAACAATAGACATTGACATACGTACTATGTGTAGAGAAGCAAAAGAACGGTGGATAGAAACAAAATGCAAGGAAATAGAAGACCTGGAAGCAAAGCACATGACAAGAGATATGCATGAAGAAATAAAGAAATTATCAAATCGGTCGCGGTTTGCACAAGGAGGAAGCTGTATCAAGAACAAAAATGGTGTAATATTACTTGATGAGAAAGACATATCAAACAGATGGGCAGAATACGTAAAAGAACTATTCGAGGACAACAGAGGTAAAAAACCATCACCAGATTCTAATGAAGGCCCAAACATTCTCAGATCAGAAGTAGAGAATGCCATTCATATGATACAAAAAGGAAAATTAGCAGGCATGGATAACATAAAAATTGAAATGATAGAAGCTCTGGAGAGCTTTGGTATAGATACAATCACAGAACTATGCAACGATATATACAATACAGGATATATACCACAAGACATGAAGACATCAGTTTTCATAACATTGCCCAAAAAACCAAATGCAACAGAATGTTCAGACTTCAGAACAATCAGCCTGATGAGTCATGCAATTAAGATACTGCTCAAAATCATACAGGAAAGAATAAAAAGTAAAGTAGACAGCGAAATCCAAGAAGAACAGTTTGGCTTTAGACGGAACAGTGGAACAAGAGAGGCAATATTTTGCCTAAGAATATTAGCAGAAAAATATACAGAGGTCCAAAAAAGTATATATATGTGCTTCATTGACTATAAGAAGGCTTTTGACAGAGTCCATCATGAGAAAATAATTGAATGCCTCAAAGACATAGGTATTGATGGAAAAGATATAAGAATACTCAGTAACCTTTATTGGGAGAAAACAGCCACAGTAAGATCTGGAAGGAATTATTCACCATACATAGACATAAAAAGAGGTGTCAGACAAGGTTGTGTGCTGTCCCCCTGCCTATTTAATTTATACACCGAAAAAATGTTCAAACAGATACAGGAAATACCAGGACTGAACATCAGTGGAAGGTCAATAAACAACCTTAGATATGCAGATGATACCGTGTTGTTAGCTGAAAGCGAACAGGAGTTACAAGAACTAGTAAAGCAAGTGAACAGTATAAGTCATGAATATGGACTCGACATTAATATTGAGAAAACAAAAACTATGATAATTAGCAAAACAGACGATAAACCCACATTAAAGATAAGCATAAATGGGAAAATCCTGGAACAAGTCAAGCAAGAGCTACGTATATCTTGGTCATATAATAACAGAAGATGGCAGATGTGAAACAGAAATCAAGAAGAGAATAGGTATAGCCAAAGCTACATTCAACAACATGAAACATATACTGATATCCAAACAGTTATCTCACAAATTAAAACTGAGAATCATAAAGTGTTATATATATTCTGCATTTCTGTATGGTGCAGAAACATGGACGATGAATAAGCATTTGGAAGAAAGAATTGAGGCTCTTGAAATGTGGATATATAGAAGAATGGGGCGTATCTCATGGAAAGAGATGAAACCAAATAAGGAGGTCCTAGAAAATCTAGGTATGAAAAGAGAACTAATGAGGGAGGTCAAAGTTCGGCAGCTAAAATACTTTGGCCACATAAAAAGGCATAACACCTTGCAGAAGACCATAACAGAAGGGAGAGTTGAAGGCAAACGTGCAAGGGGAAGACAGCGCTATAAGCGGGAAGATAACATCAGGAGATGGACAGGAAAGAGTCTATCAGAGTGCACCACCAAGACAAGAGACAGAAGACGTTGGAGATCCATTACAGCCAACCTTCGTTGTGGAGATGGCAACTGATGATGATGATGACACACACACACACACGCACGCACGCACGCACGCACGCACGCACGCACGCACGCACACACACACACACACACACACACTCTCCCATTCTTTTAATGACAAAAGATCTATTCAGACCATCTCTTCTTCTTTGTACACTCTCAGACGGCTACTTTAACATGTTCATAGAAAGCAGTGGTCAGCTTGAGGCTGTTTGCATCTCCATAAAGTTTTTTCCACGAATGGTCCTGGTGACGGCCATATGCGCTTTCTCTGTTGCTCATATGTCGGGCATCTTTGAAGCAGATGTTCAGCAGTCATTTTAACGGTGCCACAGTTACACTGATCGGTAGTTCATATCTTAAGCTTATTGAATAGAAGGTATCTCAATCTGTTGTAACCCGTGCGGAGTCTGAAGATTACCACTTGCTATCTTCTGCTGAGCTGGTAATAGGGAAAGGAGAAAGAAAGGGGCCTTGGATGCTCTGCATTCCACTTGTACTTGTATCTGATTCTGATTAACTCTGTGCCTCTTTTATGTGTGTGCTCAGAAATAAACAAACAGCAAGAGTGATCATTTACCGTCGTACATGTTTGTACATGTGGATGACCTAGTGCTTGTATACACAAGTTGGGAGCATGTCTGTTTACCGTCGTACATATTTGTACATGTGGATGACCTAGTGTTTGTATACACAAGTTGGGAGCAGGTCTGTTTACCGTCGTACATATTTGTACATTTGGGTGACCTAGTGCTTGTATACACAAGTTGGGAGCAGGTCTGTTTACCGTCGTACATATTTGTACATTTGGGTGACCTAGTGCTTGTATACACAAGTTGGGAGCAGGTCTGTTTACCGTCGTACATATTTGTACATTTGGGTGACCTAGTGCTTGTATACACAAGTTGGGAGCAGGTCTGTTTACCGTCGTACATATTTGTACATTTGGGTGACCTAGTGCTTGTATACACAAGTTGGGAGCAGGTCTGTTTACCGTCGTACATATTTGTACATTTGGGTGACCTAGTGCTTGTATACACAAGTTGGGAGCAGGTCTGTTTACCGTCGTACATGTTTGTACATGTGGATGACCTAGTGCTTGTATACACAAGTTGGGAGCATGTCTGTTTACCGTCGTACATATTTGTACATGTGGATGACCTAGTGCTTGTATACACAAGTT
This sequence comes from Oreohelix idahoensis, assembly GCA_024509875.1. Taxonomy (NCBI): domain Eukaryota; kingdom Metazoa; phylum Mollusca; class Gastropoda; order Stylommatophora; family Oreohelicidae; genus Oreohelix; species Oreohelix idahoensis. The sequence continues at coordinate 8,596 of JAMPIV010006453.1, forward strand.
GGGAGCATGTCTGTTTACCGTCGTACATATTTGTACATGTGGATGACCTAGTGTTTGTATACACAAGTTGGGAGCAGGTCTGTTTACCGTCGTACATATTTGTACATTTGGGTGACCTAGTGCTTGTATACACAAGTTGGGAGCAGGTCTGTTTACCGTCGTACATATTTGTACATTTGGGTGACCTAGTGCTTGTATACACAAGTTGGGAGCAGGTCTGTTTACCGTCGTACATATTTGTACATTTGGGTGACCTAGTGCTTGTATACACAAGTTGGGAGCAGGTCTGTTTACCGTCGTACATATTTGTACATTTGGGTGACCTAGTGTTTGTATACACAAGTTGGGAGCAGGTCTGTTTACCGTCGTACATATTTGTACATTTGGGTGACCTTGTGCTTGTATACACAAGCTGGGAGCAGGTCTGTTTACCGCCGTACGTGATTGTACATTTGGATGATCTAGTGCTTGTATACACAAGTTGGGAGCATGTGTGGTAAAGTGGGATGTTATAAATATTTATAGGGGACTTATTGTACTGACTGAGATCAGCTGTGAAGGTATCTATATCTAATAAGAGTAGTGTATTATAGATAACCTTACTTACTGCCACATATGTATACCTCAGTCAGAATTATTCTGGAATAGTGTGATGACTACGTTATATGTCTAGGGTATGTGTATGATGAAGTGTAAGTCATAACAACAACAGACAGATAAACAATTTAATTTATTCCACCACACTTGACAACACTGTGACACTCACATACATAAAACACTCTAAGAGGATATCTTAAAGGAGTCACTGATAACTTTTCAAATAACAATATGTATTCAGTGCTGTCATGAATGTATATGTGTCCTGATTCAAATACAAAGGGAACCAGGAATCACAATCAATTTTAATTACAAGTTATATGTACAGAATTTATTAATATGATTATTGTAGTGATATATATTATTAATGGTATCCTATGTGTGTCAGTTGTGTAGTATTAATATGAGGTAATACTGGTTTTGTTTTGTTCAAGCTCTGTTGGTATTTGTCATCATGACTTCAATAGTTTGTTTCTATTGGAACTAGTATTGGAGATGTTCTCAGTTCCTGGTATTAAAACAATTAAATTCCCCTCTTAATTTTAGTTTATAATGTCATTTTAAGATGGGGGTACATAATGTTGAGCTCCATGGCCACACTCTCTTATCTTGCGTGATGACTGCAGTAAAAGACTCCTCTACTCGATTACTGTAATGAGTTCTGGAGCCACCTCACTGGTTGCTATATGGACCAAGGAGTATGCTGTCCACCTCTGGCTTCAGCAAAGCTCTGACCAGGTGCTGCTCAATAACTTTAAGACCACGGTCCCTGAAACAAGAAGGTTGTACCTTCTACGTCAGAACTAATTTATACTCCATTTCTACACTGAGCACAATACATCACAAACATTGAGTTCAGAGCGTTAGGCCAACTGTCAGCTTCATCTGAAATACTTTATACCAGTATTTCCCTCCCTAATGGTTACTACGCCTCTGCAATTCCAGCATTATTTCTTTCTAGTTAATAATTCACTGGCTAACAAAAAAAAATTTTTTTTTTCTTTCTCTAACATTTCTATGTTTTTCTGGTCAATTTTAATGCGCTGTTTTTAAATCTGCAAACCGTTTTTCTCTATCAGGTCGGGATCTCTAGAAATACGCAATTGAAGGTTTTTAACAATGCATACAGTATTACAACATCATTCGTACAAGAAGTATAACAGTTATGTAGGCTTGAATTTCTTTGCAGTCGACTTTCGTCAGTGAATGGCATGTGGTACATCGCGATGAAGCATGCAACAATAATCGGCAAGCATGGTCACACTCCCCCGTCCTTGATAACGTGACTCCATTACGGCAATATCTTGATGGAATCGTTCTCCATGTTAATCGCTGACTTCGCCAAGGTTGTCAGGGGAAAAAGTCAAGATGCGAATCGAGCAAATGGATTTTGAGGGACATGTTACAGCCCATAATTCTGTATGCATCTATGCACTGCTTAACAATATGCACATAGTCGACAGATTTGTGATTTCCCAGAAAGTTATCGACGATCGATTTGAATGCCATCCATGCGCGAAGTTCACTACCATGTAACAGGTTCTCGAATTGTTTGTCTGCAATAACTTTCCTAATCTGAGGTCCTACAAAGATACCTTCCTTTATCTTTGCATCGCTAACTTGCGGAAACTTTTCTCGAAGATAAGTGAAAGCTTTGCTCGTTTTATCTAACGCGATTACGAAATTCTTCATGAGCCCCAACTTTATATGTAATGGTGGTAAAATGATGCTGTCTTTGTTAACTAATGGCTCGTGTATTACATTGTTATGCCCGAGCTGCATACGATCCCTGATAGGCCACACCTTTCTTGCATAATGTTCCTGACTGTTGCGGCTGTCCCATTCACATAGAAAGCAACAAAATTTAGTATATCCAGTCTGCATGCCCGTGAGAATTGCAATGACCTTTAGGTCTCCACAAATCCGCCATTGGTAGTCATTGTACTTTATTTTTGCCACAAATATAGCCATATTGTCATAAGTTTCTTTCATAAGAACAGAGTAGGCGACTGGAATTGATGAAAATAAATTTCCGTTATGCAATAACATGGCTTTTAGACTAGTCTTGGAAGAGTCGATGAAAAGTCGCCATTCGTTGACTATGTGCTCATGACCGAGGTGCACCATTAGACCGTTTCATCTTTGCAATAGCAAATGTCATCATCCATCTCAAAGTATTGAACAAGTTCTCTGTGTCTATGATGAAATTTAGATATCGGAGTATTGATCGCTAAATGATTTCATTCTTTGAGTCGCGAACCGAGTAATTCCGCTTCTCCTTTGGTAAGAGCGAGATCACATATTAGATCTGAAAGTTCTGAATGGTTAATTAAGTGAACACCATCATTCACCGGTATATAATCCGAGTCAGAGTTAGTTTCTAAAGCAGGTAAACTATAACTTTCTGATGGTTCATTCACGTCCAACCGATATTGTTCTGGTGGAACTGGGATCGGACACGTGATTGGATCATGAGGCACTGGTTTCGAAACCGATTCAATATTTGGATAAACCACAGACTTTCTAGTTTTAAAAGTGAAACCATGGATATTTGTCAAGCAGAAGTAACAATCAGTAGCGTTGATTTGTCGGTTCATGCCATATTACTGGCACTCCAAAAGGCATCGACGTATGCTTTGGTGATTTTCGTAACCAACCTGCCAATTTATTTGCACAAGTCCAAAAAACTGCATTTGGCTACCAAGATTTATTTGCATCATCAACTTTCGAATCGAAATAAAGTTCATATGCTTTCTTTAGTAATGGTGTAAAGTTTTTCTGGTGAACACAATCGGTAAATTATTCGCACACGTAACAGAACAGATCAGCCGAATTTCTAGAAGCCATATTTCGCTCAGAATTATTTCAAAATACAGTAACTATTTGAAAAATAGCGTAACATATGTCATGCATCTTTTAGCAGTATAAAAAGTAGAATTATTTTGCATTTTATTAATTTTTAATAAGTTATATAGCAAAAATGAAACGGAGCAAATAACGGTTTCCCAAAAATATATTTATTCACAAATATCTTAAGAACCCGATGTGATAGAGATAAACGGATTTCAAATTTGAAATCAGCGCAAGAAACTGACCTAAGAACACTTACTCTTATATAAGAAAGAAAAATGTTGTTTGTCAGTGTAATCTAGGTGTCAGTGTACTGTTTGGCCATTCCATGCAGTTTTACTTTCCTCCGACACCTTCTGTTCAGGCTGGAGCACTATAGGCTTTACATCATGTTCGCTACTGAACCACACATATATACAGACATAAATTATCAATTTACATTCAATTTTCATTTAAAAATATTGAATATTTCAAGCTTACCACAATTCATGGAAATAATAATAAACAGTTTCGTTGACTGGCAATGAATATAGCACAACTCCGATCTGCCGATGTCCCAGGCTTTATTTTATAAAAAATATACACTGGTGCTCAACGTACTGTTTCTTAGTAGGTTTATTACAAGATGTGGCAATGAACAGACGCTCTGAATTTAGTATATTCGCAGCTCTACCCAATCACACCACGTCTACACATCTTTTCAAAAAAGTACCCCTTTCTCACGTTTCCCCTGACAACACAAGATAGTATTTATAGTCCGACCAATCGTGTTTAGTCTTTCATTTGTTGCGCTCCAATCACATAGGAGTTAACATGGTAGGCTATTTCCGTAACGTAATGTTTTTTCAAACACGTTATAAAAAAATTTTATGAGCAGAAATGATTTCATGCTGTCAGGCACCCCCACTATTTTATTTTGGCCATAACTTGGTAATTCCTAGACTATTTGCGTAACGTTTTACATATTCTTTGTCAGCAAACCCTAAGGAACCCAAATATACGAATTTAAGGGAGCTAGGTGGCTGCGTTCAAAATGTGCATTTTCTACCACCTCCTGTTAACTTCAATCCCCATGTGGTGTCTGGGTACTGTCATGTTTTCAAACGTAAACCCATATAATGTCATCTTTCCCAATAAGCGTTTTTCAGGATTTTAAAACCTAACTCTGGTATGGGTAGTGAATTTTATCACTGTCGATTTGAAATAAAGTTAGTGCATGTGGCCTTACACGCTTGATGGCAGCAATTGTGTATCGCGCGACGCGTGTTTAGTGTTGCACGTGTCCCTGCTTTCTGCCTCTCCCTTCTCTCTATCCTTTAGTCCATCTGTCTTTTAGTTACACCGTGTATAAAATGGAATGAATGAAATATTAAATTTAGGTCATTGATCAGCTTGCGTATCTCAAGGTTTTTCCAAGAAATACAGTACACGTTTCATTGAAGAAAGCGTGCAGCGACACAGTAGGCTTTTACTATCAACGTGAAAGCATTACAATTTGCCGACGAAGTAGAAAACAAGGGGGATTTCGAGTACAGGCATTGTGACAGCACTGTTCTTTACCATTCTTCTTTCCTTTTATTAAATTTATTTGTTAGGCTTTGCATTTACGTTTTTAATTTATATATGGGGATTAGAATAATTCACGACATCTCCCCTCTTAAAACAGACATTATATGTCAGTCCTTTATTCTATATACACATAGAGAAATTTATTATTATTTCTGGGGTTTACGGTGATTCTCATCACACGGATGGCGGCTTAAAAAATCCGCTCCCAAATTTGTTTTTCCAGATATATACTCAATGCTAAAATTATAGGGAGCCAAAAGCAAGGACCATCGGAGTAACCTAGAGTTCTCATGCCTAGCCTGGGCTAGAAACGATAAAGGTTTGTGATCCGTTTGCAACTTAAATGCCTTCCCATACAGATAAATATTGAATTTCTTTATTGCCCATATTACTGCAAGACATTCTTTTTCGCTAGTTGAGTAGTTGATTTCAGCTTTATTCAATTTTCTGCTAGCATATGCCACTGGGCTTAATTCCCCATCCAATGCATCTGATTTCTGTAGTAGAGTTCCACCCAACCCAATATTACTGGCATCCGTCCTTACTATGAATTCTTGACTTAAGTCAGGTAATTTCAAAATAGGTTTACTTGTGAGCTTTTCCTTCAATTCTTGGTAAGCCATTTCACATTGTGGTGTCCATGTAATGCGATCTGGATGTCCTTTACGTGTCAAATCAGTTAACGGTGCACATATGGAATTAAAGTTTTTGATATACTTCTGGTAGAAACCACATAATGAGACAAAGGATCTCACGTCCTTCTTGGTTTGTGGTCTCGGGGCTTTCTTTAGTTTCTCTAAATTCTTTGGGTCAGGGGTCATGTTTCCCTGATAAACTGTGTGTCCCAAAAATTCCAATTCTTTACATCCAACGCAACATTTGGTTGGTCGGGCTGTTAAATTTGCTTCCCTAAGTCGATCAAACAGCATCTTCAGAGAGTCAATGTGTTCCTCAAATGTTTCTGTTGCTATAAGGATATCATCCATGAAATTTGTTATACATGGATTATTCAGAGGGTCCAATAATTTTCTCATCATTCTAGAGAAGACACTAGGCGCATTCTTCAATCCAAATGGCAATCTATTAAACTCATAGTGTCCTTCTGAGGTACTAAAAGCTAGGTATGTTCTAACCTCAGGCTTTACTGGAATCTGATAGTATCCTTTACTCAGATCCACTTTTGAGAAATATTTAGCTTTATTTAGTCTGGCAAACAGCTGATTTGTATCCGGCAATGGATCCACCTGTCCTTCTGTAATAGCATTCAGTCTCCTGTAATCTATACAGAGTCTATGTTCTCCAGAGGGCTTCCTTAAGAGTACAACACCGGAACTATATGAGGATTCACTGTGTGAAATAATTCCTTCCTTCAATAGATAGTCTATCTCTTCCTTCAAAGCTTTCTCCTTAGCAAACGGAATCGAATATGGTTTCATACAGACAGGTGTGGGGTCTATCAGTTTCATATCATATTCCAATAGATTTGTATGCCCTGGTCGGTCTGTTAACACCTCTGCATGATTATTTAGAACCTGTTGCACTCTCTCTCTTTCTGTTTTTCGTTAAATGTGTACTGATTTTCACCTGTGCTGCTGTCTCACAGGGGTGTAATGGATATTCAAATGATGAAAGTGGTTCCTTTTTCATCTCCATGGCGATGGACAAGGTCAACAAGTGTGTCTCTTCCTGATGTTCTCTTTCCAAATATTTCTTCAGGAGATTCACATGATAGATTTTTTTCTTTCCCCTTCTTATCTATCTTATAATTTGTTCTAGACACCTTCTCTAAAACTGTATATGGACCTTGCCATCCAATCTGTAACTTATTCTGACTCCCGGGGAGAAGAAGCAGTACCTTCTCTCCCACAGCCAAATCTCTGTCTTTCGCCTTCCTGTTATAATAGGCAGCATGTTTCTTCCTGGCTTGTTTCAAATTTTCATTGGCAAGTTTCCAGCCAGTTTTTAAACGAGTGGTCAGCTCATTCACATATTGGTATGAAGATGTAATGTTTTCCTCTGCCTTTTCATCAGTCCACGTTCTTAACAAAGCTTCGAGTGGACCTTTTATTGGCCTTCCAAACAATAATGTTGCCGGGGCCATACCGGTTGAACTATGGGGTACCTCCCGATAAGCAAAGAGGGCGGCGTGCAGGTACTGGTCCCATGTATCTGGTTTTTCGTGTGCCAACTTTCTCAGGATCGACATCAACGTGCCGTTAAATCTTTCCACTTGGCCATTCCCTTGGGGATGGTACACACTACAATGGAAGTGTTTGGCCTGGAAGATCCTGAAAACTTCTTCAGTTAGTTTCCCCTTGAACTGAGAGCCATTATCAGTCAAGATTTGATTGGGAAAGCCTAACCTTGTGAAAATTGTGAGCAATGCCTCTGCCACATGTTTAGAATCAATCGATGACAGGGCTACTGCCTCTCCCCACATAGAACAAGTGTCCACCAGAGTCAGAATGTAGCTGTTCCTTCTCTTGGTTCGGGTGAGAGGTCCCACAAGATCCACGGCAACTCTCTCAAAGGGTGTTCCCACTATGGGCATTTCCCCCAGTTGCTGGTGCAGTCCAATGTTTAGGTGCTACTCGTTGGCACTCTGGACAGGATTTTACATATCGTTTGATATCTTCAGTTATTCCTGGCCAGAAATAATGACAAGCTATTCGCTGTCCTGTTGCGCTGATTCCCATATGACCACTGAAGGGAATCGCATGCCCTAGTTCCAACACTTTAGTCCTATATGAAGTGGGAAGGACCAGCTGTCCGTGACCATTGGATTCAGATCCAGCCTTCCTATATATCAGTTTGTTCTTCATATAAAACTCTCCCTTGCCTGGAGGTGTATGAGATTTGGGCAACTTCTTGAAACATGGCTTGAGTGTTTTGTCCTCAGCCTGTGCCTTCCTCATCTCATCTGGATGAGTATTTATTGGATTATCCTCCTCCTTTTTAGACTGTGATCTGGTCTGCACTGTTGCCAATATCACAGGTCTCTTGGGATTCCCCAAGAAGACATATCTACACCCCAATATCAGAGGGTAGATTGGCTCATTTATCACTGCTGCTTTTATGATTCCTTCCACATATCGCGTTTTCACTTTTATTCGGGCGACGGGAAGTGTCATGGTAGCTACATCCTTGGTTGCAGTTTGAATCTCCACTGTTTCTGTGGTGTATTGATCGGCCTGCACCAGGTGAGAACTCACAACGGAATCGTAATCTAAACCGGTATCATATAAACACCTTATAGTGACACCATTACAGATGACATCTTCACACACTGGGGGGGTGGTATGGTTCCTGTAGTTCTTCAGGTTTGACCTTCTTTTCCTTTTTCCCCGATGTCATAGCAGCACAATGAGGAGGTTTCCTTCTACAATGGTCAGTGTCATGATTGTTCATCTTACAATTTTTACACCACCTTTTTCCTTGGTTGAAAGATTTTCTTTCATCATATTTCCTTTCATCGAATTGTGGGGTTTTATTTTTATTTTCATACCGTGGCCTATCAAACTGGTGCTTACCTTTGTTTTTGATCCCTAGGATCAAATTTATTAAAGTTCTGTGGTGCCCTAAAGTTATCCACTTGTTTCTTTTTATTACCTGTTACCTCTGCTTGAGCTGCTTGATACCTTTCAGCAACATTTAGCAACTCACCCAGCCTCTCTGCACCTTGTTCCATGAGAAACTTTCTCAGGTCTGGAGCCATGGACTCTCTTAATTGCTCTATAAGGACCATTTCCTTAAGATCTTGGGTTTTCCCCAGAGAAGTCCATTTCTCCAAGTATGTCTCTATTCGTGCAGAGAACTGGTGATAGGTTTCACCTGACAGTAGTTTAGCATTCCTAAATTTTTTCCTATAAAATTCTGCATTCTTTTCATATCTTAACAAAAGAGCCTGCTTTAGCATGTCATAATTTTCCTGATCACCTCTGCTCATTTTTGCAAAAACTTCATAAGCTGCCCCACGAAGTCCCTGAGATAACTTTAAGCTCCACCTTTCTCTCTCTAACCCATATGTGGTAGCTAATAGTTCATACCTATTTAGATAGCTCTCTATATCATCGTCTTTCTCAACAAAATGATCTAAATGAAAATTCATAGCTGAGGTTGAGGCTCCCTGGCTAGCAGTGGCATCAGAGGCAAAGGGACTGGCACCATTTTCAGGAGCATGGCCCTGAAACTCAAACTCCCTTAGTCGTAACTCATGTTCCCTTTGTAATCTCTTCTCCTCCTTTTCTGCTTCCCTCTCTGCAGCTAATCTCTTTTCTTCTCTTTCTGCAGCTAATTTTTTGTCTTCTCTTTCTGCAGTCAATCTTCTTTCTTCTGCTTCCAATTTCTTAGCCTCAGCCTCAATCTGCAACCTCTTAGCCTCAGCCTCAATCTGCAACCTCTTAATCTCTTTTTCAGCTTCTATTCTCTTATCTTCGGCCAATCTTTCAGATTCTAATTTTCTTTCGGCCTCTTTTTCTAATCTTCTTTCTTCCCGTTCAATATATTTGTCACATTCAGCAGTGACATAAGAAATCATAATTTGTCCGTCCATTCCTAACTCTTTCGCAGTCTGTACAGCAGCAGATCGAAATTTTGCCAGGTCGGCCATTGTCTAACAGATAAATGTCTAAACAATTTTATCTATGACTAATTAACTCAAGACAACACAGGCACTGTGAGCTCAACCTTATTTATTTTCACCCAAGGATACCCTTTAATTCTTATTATTCCCTGAAGTGAGTTACCCAAAATATTTGTAATAGGGAAAGATTCAAAATCCCGAGGGCGAGACCCCAATATATGTGGTAAAGTGGGATGTTATAAATATTTATAGGGGACTTATTGTACTGACTGAGATCAGCTGTGAAGGTATCTATATCTAATAAGAGTAGTGTATTATAGATAACCTTACTTACTGCCACATATGTATACCTCAGTCAGAATTATTCTGGAATAGTGTGATGACTACGTTATATGTCTAGGGTATGTGTATGATGAAGTGTAAGTCATAACAACAACAGACAGATAAACAATTTAATTTATTCCACCACACTTGACAACACTGTGACACTCACATACATAAAACACTCTAAGAGGATATCTTAAAGGAGTCACTGATAACTTTTCAAATAACAATATGTATTCAGTGCTGTCATGAATGTATATGTGTCCTGATTCAAATACAAAGGGAACCAGGAATCACAATCAATTTTAATTACAAGTTATATGTACAGAATTTATTAATATGATTATTGTAGTGATATATATTATTAATGGTATCCTATGTGTGTCAGTTGTGTAGTATTAATATGAGGTAATACTGGTTTTGTTTTGTTCAAGCTCTGTTGGTATTTGTCATCATGACTTCAATAGTTTGTTTCTATTGGAACTAGTATTGGAGATGTTCTCAGTTCCTGGTATTAAAACAATTAAATTCCCCTCTTAATTTTAGTTTATAATGTCATTTTAAGATGGGGGTACATAATGTTGAGCTCCATGGCCACACTCTCTTATCTTGCGTGATGACTGCAGTAAAAGACTCCTCTACTCGATTACTGTAATGAGTTCTGGAGCCACCCCACTGGTTACTATATGGACCAAGGAGTATGCTGTCCACCTCTGGCTTCAACAAAGCTCTGACCAGGTGCTGCTCAATAACTTTAAGACCACGGTCCCTGAAACAAGAAGGTTGTACCTTCTACGTCAGAACTAATTTATACTCCATTTCTACACTGAGCACAATACATCACAAACATTGAGTTCAGAGCGTTAGGCCAACTGTCAGCTTCATCTGAAATACTTTATACCAGTATTTCCCTCCCTAATGGTTACTACGCCTCTGCAATTCTAGCATTATTTCTTTCTAGTTAATAATCTAGGTGTCAGTGTACTGTTTGGCCATTCCATGCAGTTTTACTTTCCTCTGACACCTTCTGTTCAGGCTGGAGCACTATAGGCTTTACATCATGTTCGCTACTGAACCACACATATATACAGACATAAATTATCAATTTACATTCAATTTTCATTTAAAAATATTGAATATTTCAAGCTTACCACAATTCATGGAAATAATAATAAACAGTTTCGTTGACTGGCAATGAATATAGCACAACTCCGATCTGCCGATGTCCCAGGCTTTATTTTATAAAAAATATACACTGGTGCTCAACGTACTGTTTCTTAGTAGGTTTATTACAAGATGTGGCAATGAACAGACGCTCTGAATTTAGTATATTCGCAGCTCTACCCAATCACACCACGTCTACACATCTTTTCAAAAAAGTACCCCTTTCTCACGTTTCCCCTGACAACACAAGATAGTATTTATAGTCCGACCAATCGTGTTTAGTCTTTCATTTGTTGCGCTCCAATCACATAGGAGTTAACATGGTAGGCTATTTCCGTAACGTAATGTTTTTTCAAACACGTTATAAAAAAATTTTATGAGCAGAAATGATTTCATGCTGTCAGGCACCCCCACTATTTTATTTTGGCCATAACTTGGTAATTCCTAGACTATTTGCGTAACGTTTTACATATTCTTTGTCAGCAAACCCTAAGGAACCCAAATATACGAATTTAAGGGAGCTAGGTGGCTGCGTTCAAAATGTGCATTTTCTACCACCTCCTGTTCACTTCAATCCCCATGTGGTGTCTGGGTACTTGTTACGTGCAGTCTTTGATATCTTACAATATTATACATTGGTATTCTTGTTATCTTCGCAAATATTTTGAAAGCAAAATAGTGCTTAAGGGAAAGTCATTATTGAGTTACTTCCCTTGAAAGTTGTGTCGGCTCTTTCGATCAAACTCCGCGGATAAATCCATTTTACTGCGATTTATTCGTTGTTTGGGTAATAATAGATTGTTCTTGCTTCAGAATATCTATGGCCTGAATTTATGTGTATTGTTTGTCTGAGTAGGACGAGTCTGTCTTATATCTGTATATCTTTACATATCTAAGTCGAACTATATGTTCTGTTGTCTCTAGAGAGGTCGAAGGCTATTCGGCGGATGTGTCGCTAGAGAGTGGTGTGATTTGGCTTCGTCCTGATAGGGACTGTGTTTTCCCATGTCGGCCTGTCGCCGGGGAAAAAGTGATCTCAGTATTTGTGGGGAAGGTGATAGTCGTCTAAACCTATCGTGTATGCTTTACCCCAGTGTTTAGTCGTATTGCCAAGGAATGGCAGTTTCATATTTCCTATACCAAGGTAATCAAAGATACTCTTATGAACTCTCGATCGAAGCCACCATTTTCGATAGTTACGATTTGAATGTCTAAGAGAATATATTTGACTCGATGAAAACGACTTCGATTCCTAGCAGCACTATATCCTGTAGATTGCAGTCAATTGTTCATGATCAAATCTACAGAGCAATGAAATGTTTTATGAATGACTAACTTTAGGACAGATTCATTATCTGTATCCAAACGTGAGTGACAGCTCACGAGTGAAGCCATCTTGGAACCAAAACATGTAGTGACTTTCAAGAAGAGAAAAGGGATGCCCTATTATCGCTTGATCAGTCCAGAGATCACTGCTACACATGAGAACCCATTGCTAGCGGTTCAATATTATTATATGGAAAAATATGTGCTGAACATTATGTTGAAGAATCGTCGCTAGACGAGATTAGGTTTAGGAGCCATCTGAAATATTGTTTATAAGCTGACGTGCTCAGTCAGTGAAGTCAGATGATATATGTATGGGCGATACTGAGTGCTTGGCTACTGACAGTCCATTATACACTTATTCTACATGAGTGCCCATGTAACATTGCAAGACCATTTATCCACTGTACTATGATGTATTATGGCAACCTGTGATTTGTCACTATCTGTGCTGTCGAGTGTGTACGTCCAATTAAACTTTAGAAAAGGTACACAGTCGTTGGTGTCGATGACTTCCAGCCATACATGAGTGTGAGAAAAGAACATTTTTTTGTCAACACCACGAACCTTTATCATCATTCGCACATTATACACTCAATCCATGTCTACACACCACTGCGTAGGTCAAGTTGACATTCCATACACTACAGTGGAGCAAACAACACCATAGAGATCTTATCAACTGATGATGATGATGATGTCTGCTTCCATCCACTTATATCTATCTTTTGGTGGATATCATTAACGGGAATAAAAATCCAACTTTATCAACCTTATCAACTGGTGGACCAGCTTTCTGGGTTTGACCTCGCAGAAGTTCAGAAGTCAACAGATTACCGATACCAGACCGTTTCCTGTGGCTGATACGACACACTTGCAGTATTGGTTTGCTCTTTGTCAACACTTCGTCACGTGACCTGTCAGGTGAATGCAGTATGTAGGTCAGCGTTGTTGACATTTTTTACATTAGACATTATAGAGTTTCACAGAACAGTTGGATCAATTCTTGTCAATGTTAACAGGAGGACAGTATGAGTGAACTAAGAAGTCCTATTTTCATCGATGGATCTTCTTGTTTTCCATATATGAACTTTAATATTTAAGGCCAGAATGTTTAATTGAATAAAGTGGCAGTTTGTTTATTTTCATAAAAATAACTTTGCCATTACTGTAAGACTGAGCCTATTTTGCAACACATACTATCATACACATAATTTATATATATTTATGTTTACATGTTATTTGTTTGTATAGTATGTTAGTTTCTATGTCAGCGGGTTGTGTTTAAGGTTGGGCGGCGTCCTCACAACAGAATATCCCACGTCATAGAGGGTCCGTTGTGGGCGTTTTCTATAGGTGCAATTTTCTTGATTGAAAATTTGCTGCGACAACTGTTGCTTTTGTGTTAGCTGTGAAGTCTGTAATTATTGTTATTTTTGTAATATTTCTTTGTTCTTTAGTTTTGTTTTGATTTGTTTGTAATTTGTTGGTCTAACCTTTTCTATCTTTCAGTTCTATTCACAATTTATATTCATATATTGTGACGTCATTTGTGTTGTTATTCTTTGCAGATTCAGTGATTATTTTCATTGATTTCCCTATTTGATTTATTTTGATTTCTGCAAACGTTCTTGTATTGTCAGTCCTATTTGTACTTTATGTATTCTGTTGGTTGACATATGTTTTATATAGGTATATTTCATAAGACACAATTGCCTGTGCACTGCACTTGGATTATGGTATAAACCAGTACCTGATTATTATTACTATTATACAAGACCTTATTAAAGGCTTGTGACCCACAGATATTGGGATAGTATACTGATTAATCAAGTCATTGAGAACTTGTGGTATTATTATTGATTCAGGTGATTAGTATTATTGTTAGACATCATGGCTACATTAGAATACTTCATTACACAAGGGAAAGCCCTTGATAAGACTGGTCAACAATTAGAACAATGGACAGTTGCTCAATATGACAAAGCATTAGCTGCAGAAGAGAGAAGAGCTATGGCAGAAGAGAAAAGATTAGCTGCAGATGAAAGAAAAGCTATGGCGGAAGAGAAAAGATTAGAAAGAGAAGCTGAGGCTGCTGCTGAACAAAAGAAATTGCAGATGCAGGTAGAGGAAAGGAGATTTGAAGCTGAACAAAAAAAATTGGAAAGAGAAGCTGCGGCTGAACAAAAAAGATTAGACAGTGAAGCTGAACAAAAAAGATTAGACAGGGAAGCTGAACAAAAAAGATTAGACAGTGAAGCTGAACAAAAAAGATTAGACAGGGAAGCTGAACAAAAAAGATTAGACAGGGAAGCTGAACAAAAAAGATTAGACAGAGAGGCTGAAGAAAAAAAAGCAATAAGAGAACATGAATTTGAGTTGGAGAAATTAAGATTGACAAGTATGAGTAATGTTAATCAGGCATCTAGTGGTAATGATAAACCTTCTACTTACAAGGTTAAGGTTCCACCGTTCAATCAGTCCAGTGACGATATTACATTCTGGCTGGATAGATTTGAACGTTCTTGTCGTACACATAATGTGGATAAATCACAATACGCTAATCAATTATCAGAAAACTTGAAAGGTGAATCTTTGACTAGATTATGCCTTGTAGGAGAAGCAGATAAGGATAATTATGATGTCATTAGGGCGGCTTTGATAAAAAAATATCAGCTAAGTGAGGAAGGCTATCGCCTTTTATTTAAAACGATGGTACCTGAGACGGGTGTAGAATTCTCAGAATTCACTGCAAAGGCACGTCTCACAGTTGATCGTTGGATTGAGCTTTCCAAAACAGAAAAAACGTATGAAGGACTTATGGATTTGTTGCTCAGAGATAAGATTATGTCATGTGTGAACAAACCTTTCCTTGAATTTATACATGAGCGTAAACCTAAATCTCTAAAAGAAATGGAAGAATATTGTTCCCAATATGTCACTGCACACCCCGACGTGACTTTTGGCAACACTAAGATTAAGGAGAGTATGCCAGTTGCTTCAGCAACACCATACAATCCCAATTATTCACACAGATTTCAGGGACCTCAAAACAGATTTGATAAAAAAGGTAACCATAATAGTTATCAAAACCAAGGTAACCAATCATTTCAGGGTTCTTCTTCAAAGAACTGGAGACGAGCTGATAGCTCTCGACACAGGGGTGGTCATAATTATAGGAATTTCCGTAGAGGAAGTAATTATAGAAACTATCAGGGTTATCCGTCTTGGAGTCAACAAGATCATAATTACAGAGATACTCATTATAATGAATATGATAATGGTAACCAAGGGAACTATGACTCAAACCCAAATAGGGGTTACAATAGAGGTAACAATAACTACAGAGGTGATAATAACCGAGGTAGATCTCAAAACAAAAGACATAAACCACATTTTCAGGCAAACTCTGCACAACAAGAGTCCCATGAAGCCTATAAACATATTAAAGATAATAATGATGCTAGTAATATGGCATGTGCCGCTTTTGATTTTGGGAGAGCATCTCAGTGCCCCCAATGCAAAACGTTATTTGAGCCAACCACAGTGTCTACTTTAAGCTGTGGCCATCCTCTTCCTGCTCTTCCAGCATCAGTCGCGCATGATGGAAGAGGTTCTCTTGTCTTACATAAGGGTTTAGTGAATAACAATCCAGTCTCTGTGCTATTTGATTCTGGATGCACCACAATTGGTGTTAGGCAGTCACTCGTAGATCCTTCCCGTGCCACTGGACAAGTAGTCAAATGTGTAACATTTGGCGGCACATTAGAGAAATACTCTACTGCTATCATTAGGATTGCTACTCCTTTCTTTACAGGAGATGTACACGCATGTCTTCTTCCGAATCCGATCGCTGACCTCATCATCAGTCGCATTCATGGAGTCAAGGAATGCACTCCGCAACAAATTTCCACGTGGGAAAGGCAAAACATGCAGATTGCTAACGCTGTAGTCACTAGAGCTCAGGCTCTTAATATGCCTCAAACTTCATCTACTGAAGATAATGAAGTGCATAACCAAGATAATCCCTTGGTAATTTCTCGTGACTCGTTTATAAAACAGCAAGAAGATGATCCCACTCTGAAGAAATTCTTCATTCTTGCAACTAAAGGTGATCCGAATAAAGACACAAGTCGTAAATCGTGGATTACAAAGAAGAATGGCGTACTTGTACGTATGGTTCAAGACTCCATTACGTCAAGTCATTCTCAAATCCTGGTTCCCAAGAATTTGAGAGTTAAAATTTTGCAGCACGCTCACGACTCTCAGTGTGCTGGACACATGGGTTTTTCCCGTACTAAGTCAAGAGTCCTTGCGGCTTTCTTTTGGCCATTGGTAAACAAGGACATACGTATTTATTGTCGATCTTGTAAAGTATGTCAGGAAGTTAAATCCAAAGGTCCACGGCATGCTGCACCCATTCAGGCGGCGGACATTCCTATTCGGCCGTTTCAAAAAATGGCCATAGACATTATTGGTCCATTTAAGATCAAGTCTGCCAGAGGACATCAGTTTATCTTGACGTGTGTTGATATGTGCACACGTTGGCCAGAGGCTATTCCTCTGAAGAGCATTACTACTGCTGATATTGCAGATGCTCTTTGGCTTATATTTTCTCGTCTGGGGTTCCCCGGAGAGATATTGTCAGACCATGGCACCCATCTAATATCAGATACCATGTCTCAAGTAATGTCTACTCTGCAGATAGATAGATCTTTAAGTAGTATCTACCATCCAATGTCTAATGGTATGGTCGAACGCCTTAATAGAACACTTAAAAACTTACTGGGGAAGATAACTGAGGATCATCCTCAAGACTGGGACAGAGTTTTACCTGCGGCCCTCTTCGCTTACAGAGAGGTACCCAATGAACATACGGGATTTTCTCCCTTTGAACTCGTCTTTGGCGCGCGTCCGCGTGGCCCTATGTCGTTGCTTCACGATCTCATAACATCTGACAATATTGACGATGACACAAAGTCATCCTACGAATATGTCATCGCGTTGAGAAAAAAAATTATCGAAGCATGCAAATTAGCAACTTCTTCTTCTGAATTTGCGAAACAGAAGGCAAGGCAATTTGCCAATAAGAAGAGATGCTTACGACAACTTTGTCCTGGTGACAAAGCATTTGTATTACTACCTTGTAGGGAAAACAGATTACTTATTTCTTGGAAAGGTCCGTACGATATAATATCGAAAATTTCCGATGTCGACTATATTGTCGATATTGATGGGAAGCATAAAACCTTCCACATCAATATGCTTACTGAATTCCATGAACGTCCGGATTATTTGCAACCCATTTTCCAAGCAACGGACAATTCTCCAGTACAACATGGTCATTACTCATCACTGTCCGTGATACAGGATGAGGAAACAAGTTTTTCAGATGTAAATCTTCCTCTTCCAATGATCCCACTTCATTCCAGTGAATCATGGAAGAACGTTACTGTCTCTCCTGATTTGTCTCTAGGAGAACAGCGACAAGTTTCAACTATGTTGCAAACATTTCAGGATGTACTCACTGACATCCCTGGACAAACGAATGTCATTCAACATGACATTGTTCTAACTGACCATACTCCTATTAGGGTTAGACCTTATCCTATACCTATACATTTTCAAGCACAGGTCGAGAAAGAGTTGGATGAGATGATAGATTTGAAAATAATCGAACCATCCACCTCTGCATATTCTTCGCCGATGGTTATTGTGCGTAAAAAGACAATAACATACGTCTTTGCGTTGACTATCGAAAATTGAATCAAGTAACTAAGTTCGATGCCGAACCTATGCCTTTACTGGAAGAGCTACTTACTCGACTCTCCAAATCTCATTTTTTCACTAAACTTGATTTGTCTAAAGGATATTGGCAAGTTCCTTTATCTGAACGCGCCAAACCTCTCACGGCTTTTTCAACACCTAGAGGTTTGTTCCAATGGAATTTTATGCCTTTCGGTCTTATGAACGCACCAGCTACGTTCGTACGCATGATGCGCCGAATCCTATCTTATCGGTCAGATGTCATTGCATATCTAGACGACATCTGTCTTTTCAGCGATACTTGGGAAGATCACTATTCAGGGTTAGATGAATTGCTGTCTACTTTGCGTGAGCACAACCTGACAGCGAAACCCTCTAAAGCCTATATTGGTTTTAGCGAAATTTCTTTCCTAGGCCACCGAGTTGGTCATGGTTTCCTAAAGACAGAGGACCATAATACTAGTAAGATACTTAACATCTCAATCCCTAAGACTAAAAAACAGGTGAGAAGTCTGTTAGGTCTTATTCAATTTTATGGCAGATTCATTCAGAATCTATCCTCTATCATGGCACCTCTCTCAACACTTCTAAAGAAAGGTTCGCCTAATGTGGTCCACTGGTCTCAGGAATGCCAATGCTCTCTGGATAAGATTAAAACATTGTTTTCAACACCACCTATTTTAGTGCTACCTACTAAAGATAAGACATTCGTTCTTCGTAGTGACGCTTCATCCACTGGGATTGGAGCGGCACTAATGCAAGAGTACTCTGGAACTCTGCATCCTGTAATGTATATTTCCAGAAAACTTAATGCGGGAGAAAGGAATTATTCGGTTTTAGACCGTGAGCTATTAGCTATGGTTTGGTCGATCCTCAAACTACAGAGATTCCTTCTAGGCGCACATTTCATAGTAGAAACCGACCAAAAAGCTCTTACTGCTATACAGAGTAAGAATTTGAAGAGCTCGAGGTCTACTCGATATGCAATTGCTCTTCAACCTTTTCATTTCTCTGTGCGAGCTATTCGTGGATCAGATAATGTGATGGCAGACATTCTGTCAAGATGCCCACATGATTCCACATAACTATTAGGGCTTAGACTTCTTGATACGTCTAGTTCTATAGTAGTTCCTTTTCTATATCATGATAGATACACATTTGTAATTTAATAATATAATGATTGTATCACTACATAGCGGTTCATTGATGTTTATTCACCGCTGTGCTTTGATGATTTTTTCTTCATAAATCATAAATTTAAGATATCTAATACGAAATGATGATATGAATTTTTTTTAGGCATTGTGTAATTGCCAGAATTGTATTATACTTTGATGACACCTTCCTGGAAAAATATACTTGTAGAGAAATAATTTCTCTCAGTTTATGAGACACATTCTCACCAGTCGCTCCATAAGTCGACTTAGCCTCATATTAGGCGTTATAGGTATTCCTGATATTTTCATCTGCGCATTATTCATGCGTTGTGAGCCTATTGTACGTTGCTCCTAGATGTATTTCAAAAAAAAAAAATGTTCCATTTTTTTTTTCCCGGGAGGTGTGGTAAGACTGTTACGTGCAGTCTTTGATATCTTACAATATTATACATTGGTATTCTTGTTATCTTCGCAAATATTTTGAAAGCAAAATAGTGCTTAAGGGAAAGTCATTATTGAGTTACTTCCCTTGAAAGTTGTGTCGGCTCTTTCGATCAAACTCCGCGGATAAATCCATTTTACTGCGATTTATTCGTTGTTTGGGTAATAATAGATTGTTCTTGCTTCAGAATATCTATGGCCTGAATTTATGTGTATTGTTTGTCTGAGTAGGACGAGTCTGTCTTATATCTGTATATCTTTACATATCTAAGTCGAACTATATGTTCTGTTGTCTCTAGAGAGGTCGAAGGCTATTCGGCGGATGTGTCGCTAGAGAGTGGTGTGATTTGGCTTCGTCCTGATAGGGACTGTGTTTTCCCATGTCGGCCTGTCGCCGGGGAAAAAGTGATCTCAGTATTTGTGGGGAAGGTGATAGTCGTCTAAACCTATCGTGTATGCTTTACCCCAGTGTTTAGTCGTATTGCCAAGGAATGGCAGTTTCATATTTCCTATACCAAGGTAATCAAAGATACTCTTATGAACTCTCGATCGAAGCCACCATTTTCGATAGTTACGATTTGAATGTCTAAGAGAATATATTTGACTCGATGAAAACGAATTCGATTCCTAGCAGCACTATATCCTGTAGATTGCAGTCAATTGTTCATGATCAAATCTACAGAGCAATGAAATGTTTTATGAATGACTAACTTTAGGACAGATTCATTATCTGTATCCAAACGTGAGTGACAGCTCACGAGTGAAGCCATCTTGGAACCAAAACATGTAGTGACTTTCAAGAAGAGAAAAGGGATGCCCGTATTATCGCTTGATCAGTCCAGAGATCACTGCTACACATGAGAACCCATTGCTAGCGGTTCAATATTATTATATGGAAAAATATGTGCTGAACATTATGTTGAAGAATCGTCGCTAGACGAGATTAGGTTTAGGAGCCATCTGAAATATTGTTTATAAGCTGACGTGCTCAGTCAGTGAAGTCAGATGATATATGTATGGGCGATACTGAGTGCTTGGCTACTGACAGTCCATTATACACTTATTCTACATGAGTGCCCATGTAACATTGCAAGACCATTTATCCACTGTACTATGATGTATTATGGCAACCTGTGATTTGTCACTATCTGTGCTGTCGAGTGTGTACGTCCAATTAAACTTTAGAAAAGGTACACAGTCGTTGGTGTCGATGACTTCCAGCCATACATGAGTGTGAGAAAAGAACATTTTTTGTCAACACCACGAACCTTTATCATCATTCGCACATTATACACTCAATCCATGTCTACACACCACTGCGTAGGTCAAGTTGACATTCCATACACTACAGTGGAGCAAACAACACCATAGAGATCTTATCAACTGATGATGATGATGATGTCTGCTTCCATCCACTTATATCTATCTTTTGGTGGATATCATTAACGGGAATAAAAATCCAACTTTATCAACCTTATCAGTACTGTCATGTTTTCAAACGTAAACCCATCTAATGTCATCTTTCCCAATAAGCGTTTTTCAGGATTTTAAAACCTAACTCTGGTATGGGTAGTGAATTTTATCACTGTCGATTTGAAATAAAGTTAGTGCATATGGCCTTACACGCTTGATGGCAGCAATTGTGTATCGCGCGACGCGTGTTTCGTGTTGCACGTGTCCCTGCTTTCTGCCTCTCCCTTCTCTCTATCCTTTAGTCCATCTGTCTTTTAGTTACACCGTGTATAAAATGGAATGAATGAAATATTAAATTTAGGTCATTGATCAGCTTGCGTATCTCAAGGTTTTTCCAAGAAATACAGTACACGTTTCATTGAAGAAAGCGTGCAGCGACACAGTAGGCTTTTACTATCAACGTGAAAGCGTTACAATTTGCCGACGAAGTAGAAAACAAGGGGGATTTCGAGTACAGGCATTGTGACAGCACTGTTCTTTACCATTCTTCTTTCCTTTTATTAAATTTATTTGTTAGGCTTTGCATTTACGTTTTAATTTATATATGGGGATTAGAATAATTCACGACAGCATGTCTGTTTACCGCCGTACTTGTTTGTACATGTGGATGACCTAGTGCTTGTATACACAAGTTGGGAGCAGGTCTGTTTACCGCCGTACGTGATTGTACATTGGGATGATCTAGTGCTTGTATACACAAGTTGGGAGCATGTCTGTTTACCGCCGTACATGTTTGTACATGTGGATGACCTAATGCTTGTATACACAAGTTGGGAGCATGTCTGTTTACCGTCGTACATGTTTGTACTTTTTGATG
This sequence comes from Oreohelix idahoensis, assembly GCA_024509875.1. Lineage (NCBI taxonomy): Eukaryota > Metazoa > Mollusca > Gastropoda > Stylommatophora > Oreohelicidae > Oreohelix > Oreohelix idahoensis. The sequence goes on from JAMPIV010006453.1 coordinate 30,662, forward strand.
ACCTAGTGCTTGTATACACAAGTTGGAAGCATGTTTGATTACCGCCGTACATGTTTGTACATGTGGATGACCTACTGCGTGTAAACACAAGTAGGAAACATGTCTGTTTACCGGCTTAAGCGTTTGTACACGTAGATGACCTACTGCGTGTATACATAAAATAGGGAATACTGTATGTCTGTTTACCGGCCTAAGCTTTTGTACATATCGATGACCTACTGCGTGTATACACACGTTGGGAACATGTCTGTTTATCGCCATACGTATTTGCACATGTGGAAGACCTACTATTTGTTTAAGAATGTAGGTAAGGAACGGGCTTGTTTACAGACTTACGTGTTTGCACATGTGAAAGATGAACTATTTGTTTAAACACATAGATAAGAACACGTCTGTTTACCGCCATACGTGTTTGCACATGTGGAAGACCTACTACTTGTTTAAGCACGTACGTATGTAAGGAACGTGCCTGTTTACCGACTTGCGTGTTTGTACCCTTTACATGTTGAAACAAGTAGGGAGCATGAAAGTTTACCGACTTATATATCTGTACATGTGTATGACCTACTGCGTTTTTTTCCTTTTAAATAAGTAGGGAATACATCTGTTTGCCGACATGCCGTGATTGTAAATATTGGACAACTATTAATCATTTAAACAAATAGAGAGTGCGCCAGCTTAGTGTTTTGTTTGTACACACGGTAGGACTAGCAACTGGAGTATGTAAGGAAAGTGTTTACTACTAGACTAAACATGTCGGGAAGTCTGTACAGATAAAGTATTTACTACTAGACTAAACATGTCGGGAATGTCTGTACAGATAAAGTCTTTACTACTAGACTAAACATGTCGGGAATGTCTGTACAGATGAAGTCTTTACTACTAGACTAAACATGTCGGGAATGTCTGTACAGATAAAGTGTTTACGACTAGATCACGCATGCTGGAAATATGTCTCTTACTGACTTATGTGTTGTACGCATGCATAATCTGGTACTTTTTCAAAGAAACAGGGAAAGTGTCTGATACTACTCGTATATACCTATCAGTCGAAAGAAAAACATATGAAGTATGCAAACAAAAGTGGTCTTCCACAGTCATAAGTAATGTCAACACACGTCCTTGTCATAAGTAGCAAGCATTTCTTCGCGACAACTAATCTCTCGTGGGTCTCCGGTCATTGTTTAAACTCACGTCCTATGACACGTGCAAAAGTTACTCACCCTCCAGATTGGCCAGTCTCCGGGAGTGGATGCTGAGTTTGACAGTAATCCAGCCCTCATCATCAGAATCCGGCGGATTTACCGTAATGATGTGTACTTCCTGGCCTGTGGAGGTGGTGGCGTTGGTTTCACACCCAAGGCCAGCATCAAGAGTTTTGAAGCTGGCTGACACAAACTCGGATTTGAAGTTGTCTGTGATGTCGCATTTTGTGAAGTCAAATGTTTCTGGGGAGAAATCAAATAAATAAATATAAATAAACGAGGACAAAACAGCAGCAAATGCATACAAGACATCGAAACAAAACGGATTAAGATGCAGAAACCTCTGAGTATAAGAAGGAGTTAGCAACAAGTATTTCGTAGTAACAGTAAACAATTAACGCACACTGGTAAATAATATGCCATTGTATGAAAGAAAGTATTTTTTTTTAAATTTAAAAAAAACGAAAGGAAGGAACAAAACAGGAGGGAACACTGGTTGTGTATGACGTATAATCAGAAAGATGCTAGAAAGCCTACGTGCGGATAGCAGAATTCGCAGGATAGACATCACAACTTCCTAAGTTAGAAGAAGGAAGTATATCTAAAAACGCTTTTGTATACGTCCGTGGTGCTAGCACTTTTATTCGTCTATTTATGAAGATCATTCACTCACAAACTTATTTTCTGAACCAAATTCAGTTATACAACACTTCTTGTATGAATCCAGTTCAGTCGATCAACGTGTCTTGTACGAAGAGAGTTCATTAATGCAATGCTTGTTGCCTGAGCCAATTAATCCACTGAACGATTCATTGCATGGATCAAGTTTATTGAACGACGGGAGTTCAATCGATTCATTGCACATCTGAATTCAATAAAATCATTTCGTGAAGAATCCAAGTCACGTCAGTGCTATCTTCAAGAACAGATAGCACACTGTGAAAAAGGACTTCTACAATGAAGAGTCTGCGCATTTAATATTGTATGACCATACAATCCAGGATAATCAGGGATTAGGTACTCTGTAGATTTATTTTTATCAGTGTGGTAACACTTAGTTTATTTCATCATCATTTCATTCTTTGCATCGTTTTACTGTCACATTTAATTATTCACGGTTTTACATTTCATGTGTGTATTTTCTTCTATAATTATCCTTTTTACTTTCTACTGACTCTATATATGCATATATTAAAAAATAAGCGTATATAGCTTTGTTAATCGTTAACTCCTAAGTGATTCATTTGTATCACTCCTGCTGCCTGCCTGGAGGTTAGGTGCTATTTTCTTTGTCGAGATATTAGCGATATAAGTTTATGCCGCGGGGACACAGAACAAACTATTCATGATTCATCAGACATCCCTATCTAGTGAAGAGCATTCGCCTTCTCTTCTTCTCATCCTTATCTCGAATAGTCTCTTTCGTTTTCGTAAGGAATCACATAAGGAATCAAATTCCTGAGACCTTACTTATATTATTTCGTAGGCCATACCCATCAATCAGACTTTAGCGTGCGACGTAGAGCTACAATTGCATATATGTAGATCTATATGTATGTGAGTGAGGACTGCTGATTTTCCGGAGTTATACTTCTTAATTAGATGTATTCCGTGCATCACGTGTATTACTTTATTTTCTTACAAAACCTTTTTAGCTAGGCGTACGTATCAATAACTATCTAAGTAGAAATAAAAATGATGATTCTAGTAAATGCCAAGTGTACTGAGATGTTTAGTTACACACTGTCGTTTGGCTTGCCCCCAGCATAGTTGTGGAACGTCTTTGGTTGATGACAACATCTGAGACATGTTGCTATGCCACACACCACTTCCGTAAACTCATAAAACGGTAGTACCGTAACTGAAGCAAGCAGCTCAAATCGCTGCACACTCCAGGCCACAGATTATGTAAAAATAAACTAAAAGCGGAAATGAGCCTTCTCTTCTTCATTGATCCTTAGCCGCCGACTGTCAAAGCAGTCAGTGGTCATCACGCTAGACTGCGTCTTGCAGGGCAGCAACAAACTGCTTCGACTTTGCTCGGTCGGCGGCCATCCTACGTACAGTGCCCCATCTCTGCATCTCGGCTTCCACAGTTCTCCGCCAAGTTGTTTTTGGTCGGCCACTCTCTTTCGCTTTCCTTCAGGGGTCCATAGCATAGCTGTTCTTGTGATCGCATCAGGTCTCTTCAGAGGATGTGGCCAACTCAACTCCAGCGTCTGCCAGCTATGATGGTGTGCATGTCCTCCTGGTTGCTCCGAGTAAGCAGTTCTTGATTTGTGATGGTATTCGGCCAAAAGGTTCTGAGGATTTTCCTCTTGTAGACTGTGTGGAAAGAGGACAATTTCGACATTTCTTTCTCTGTTACTCTCCAGCATTCCGCACCATAGAGAAGCACAGAAAGCACACAGCTCTCATATAATCTTAATTTGGTGTTTGTGCTGTACTGAGAGGACTTCCAGATGTTGTTTAGACTAGCAAAGGAAATGAGTCTACTCCAACAAAAATCAACCAGATAAAACTAACATACAAGAAGAAGAAAACAAGATGAATTTCACTATATGCTGCAGATCAGTCAATTAAATTCACGGCATCCAACAACATTAACTCACGCCCCGGATGTCGTGTAAAGCACTAGCGTGCTGAACGCCACGAAGTCAAGTCTCCATTCATCACTTTGTGAGGAAAACGGGTCATTTTGCCTCAGTTTGAAACTCAAAAAGAACTACATGTTCTGAATTTTCAAAAGCAATAACTTCTCAACGGACCTCGCGCCTTGACAGAAATTCAAAGACGTTCCACAACGATGATACTGTCATACCACTTATATTCTTCTATTTGAAGCCAGCACCTATTTATGAAAGTCTATGACTTCTTGGTTTTTCAGATACAGAAACAAATGGGATGTAGAACATCCAGGTCACACGTAAAATGATGCGTACTACCAGCTCAACAGAAGTGAACACGTGGTAATCTTCAGACTCCGCACTGGCCACAACAGATTGAGATACCATATATTCAACAAGCTAAAGATATAAACTACCGATAGCTGTGGTCCCGATAAAATGACTGCTGAAAATCTGCTTCAAAGTTGCCCAACATATGCGGAACAGAGAAAGCGCATATGGCCCGACACCAGAACCATTCGTGGAAAAGCTCTACGGAGATGCAAATAGCCTCAAACTGACTAATGCTTTCTTTGAAAACATTCAAGCAGACGTCTGAGAGTTGACGTCTGAGAGTGTACGAAGAGGAAGACTTGTCATTTTATTTGTCGCTGGCCAAGCTTCACAGCCACATATAGTTAGTCACTGAAGTGTTCAAAAACATGTCCATGTTATACCAGGATCTGAATATTACCCGACGGACCATAAGTCTAGGTTGAATGGGGCGCCTAGCCTAAACGAGACAAAACTTCTATTTCGAAACAAACAAACAAACAAAATAGACAACAACAACAAAATGTTACTACATCAAAACGATTCATCGATAGTATTCTGCTACGTCTGAGACCTACTTGGGGCGACAACAGTAGTAGTTTTACAGAAAATATAACATGAAGAATCCCACGGGGGTTGGAGTGGCCCAGAGATTTGGTGTCCGTCTCTAATTCAAAAGGCACCGTTTTCGGGTCCCAGTACAGGGAATATATGTGATGGAATTTTTATTTTCAGAACCAGGCGAGTCCTAATGACCCCACCCCCTTCCCCCCGATCGCATAGGTAGTGAGATCGGATGCCTAGCCTTCTCAGATAAGGGCGAAAAAATAGGTCTCGTGTCAAAGTGGCGCACATTAAAAATCCCTCGGTAGTTGGAAATCGTAATAAGTAAGCCATACGACCGCTGCCCTGGCAAAAATTTACAAAATTAGGAAAAGCTATCTGTGGTAAAGTGGGATGTTATAAATATTTATAGGGGACTTAGTGTACTGACTGAGATCAGCTGTGAAGGTATCTGTATCTAATAGGTGTAGTGTTTTGCAGATAACCTTACTTGCTACCACATTATACCTCAGTCAGAATTATTCTGGAATATTGTGATGACTACGTTAAATGTCTAGGGTATGTATATGATGAAGTGTAAGTCACAACAACAACAGACAGGTAAACAATTTAATTTATTCCACCACACTTGACAACACTGTGACACACACATTTAACATTCTATAAGACTATCTTAAATGAGTCACTGGTAAAGTTTCAAATATAAATATGTATTAATTACTTTCACTAATATATATGTCCTGATTCAACTACAAAGTGAACCAGGAATCACAATCAATTGTAATCACAATTTATATGTACAGAATTTATCAATATGAACCTTGTAGTGACATATTTTATTAATAGTATCCTATGTGTGTCAGTTGTGTAGTAGTAATATGAGGTAATACTGGTTTTGTTTTTTCAAGCTATGTTGTTATTCGTCATCATGACTTCAAGTGTTTGTTTATCTTGGAAATAGTATGGAGAAAAGTTCACAGTTCCTATCAATTTAAACACTGTATTTTCCCTCTGTTTTATTATAAAGTCAGATTTTGAGGGGGGGGTGGGGGGGGGGGGGGGGGGGGGGGGGGGGGGGGGGGGGGGGCATAATGTTGAGCTCCTCTGGCCACAGACGCTTATCTTTCGTGATGGCGGCAGGAAAAGACTCCTCTGCTCGATAGCCTCCCTGTGTTCTGGAGACACCTCACTGGTCACTATCTGGACCCAGGAGTATGCTGTCAGCCTCTAGGTTCAGCAAAGCTCAGACCAGGTGCTGCTCAATAACTTTAGGACCACGGTCCCTGAAACAAGAAGGTTGTACCTCCTATTTCAGAACTAATTTATTATAAATTTCCAGACTGAACACAATACATAACAAACACTGAGTTCAGAGCGGTAGGCCAACTGCTATCTTCATCTGAAACAATTTTCACCAGTATACTCCTCCCTAATGGTTACTACGCCTCTGCAATTCCAGCATTATTTCTTTCTAGTCAATAAGATAGGTGTCAGTGTACTGTTTGGCAATTCCATGTAGTTTTACTTTCCTCCGACACCTTCTGTTCAGGTTGGAGCACTATATAGGCTTTACCTCATGTTCGCTACTGAACCACACATATATACTGACATAAATTATCAATTTACATTCAATTTTCATTAAAAAGATATCAAATATTTCAAGCTTACCACAATTCATGGAATAATACACAGTTACGTTGACTGGCAATGAATATAGCACAATTTCGATCTGCCGATGTCCCAGGCTTTTATTTAGAAAAATATGCACTGGCGCTCAACGCACTGGTTCTTTAGTAAGTTTATTTGAAAATGTGGTGCTGACCTGACGCCTCTGATTGACTATATTGGCGGGTCTAACCAATCGTGCCATGTTTACACAGCTTTTCAAAAAAAGTACCCTTCCTTCCGTCTCCCCAACAACAAAAGATAGTATTTATAGCCCGACTAATCGTGTTAAGCCTTACATTTACTTTCCGCCAATCAAATAGGAGGTAACATGGGGACCTATTTCCCGTACAATGGTGGTGTGAAAATCTGCCACTGAGCGATTCTGATTTTGGTGTTGTCTGACATCCCTCACTATTTCTTTTGGCTATAATTTGTTAATTCCTAGACTATTTGCGTAACGTTTAACATATTCTTTGTCAGCAAGTCCTAAGGAACCCAAATATACAAATTTAAAGGAGCTAAGTGGCTGCGTTCAAAATATGTATTTTCTTCTACCTCCCGTTCACTTCGATCGATGTGGTGTCTGGGTACTGTAATGTTTTCAAACGTAAACCAGTATAATGTCATGTTTCCTAATAAGCGTTTTTCCCGTTTTTAAAACCTAGCTCTCGTATGGGTAGTGTTTTTTATCACTGTCGATTTGAAAAAAACTAGTGCTTGTGGCCTTACACGCGTGATGGTAGTAATTGTGTATCGCGAGACTGTGGTAGTATTGCCTGCGTTCCGGCTTTCAGCCCCTCCCTTTCTTTCTATCCTTAGTCCATCTGTCTTTCGTTTATGGTAACTTAGTGTATAAAATGACATGAATGGAATATTAAATATAGGTCAGCTTGCGTATCTCAAGGTTTTTCTTAGAAAGGCAGTACACGTTTTATCGTAGAAAGCGGGTATTGAAGCAGTAGGCTTTTACTATCAACGTGAAACGTTACAATTTGCAGACGAAGGAGAAAACAAGGGGGATTTCGAGTACAATCATTGTGACAGCACTGTTCTTTACCATTCTTCTTTCCTTTTATTAAATTTATTTGTTAGGCTTTACATTTACGTTTTAATTTATATATGTGGATTAGAATTTCACACGACACTATCCATCATACACACATTTATAGAACGTGTGATTCCTGTATACACACATTGGGATCCTCGCCGGTGCGACGGAGTTTGTGCACCGCGCTGAGATCCTCCTGTTATCTAAGGAAGGAGATCGAAGCACTGATGGAGTTGTGTCCGTGTGCAATGAAGCTGGTCCTTAAAAACCAAACAAAAAACCAAACCACGTACTTCAAATGTCATCATGTTTTTTAGCTCCCTCTGGAATAAGAAGCCTAGGGGCGCACATAAAATATTTAGCACTAAGGGCGCATCTGTCCTTTGGCACCCCCGATAAAACTCACCGAAAATTATATTGTGTAGATTTTTAACACTACAGTACTGTCATAATATTGTCTGATAATACCCCCTCCCGACAGTCATCGGTGCGGCCCGCTCCCTTCGCACCATTTAGTATACATACCACTGATGGAGCCACTAATGCAGCTGGTTCCGTTACAGGAAGCCTGCAAAACCATTGACATGCAGCGGTTGGTTCTGTAACAATTTGTTTTACATGTTGAGGTTGCCGTCCCCCACGCACAACCTCATGTTATTCACCTTGTGCGCCACTCAAGGGAGCGGTAGTTTTATCCAGTATTTTGTCTTATCTTATACTGGGTAAACTACACGGGGACATGTGAGATGATGCACTTGTAAGAATTCACCGTAAGTGGGGCGGGGGAAGGAGGAACGTTTATTGTAATCAGCTGAGAGAGGCGGGTTCACTATTTCCTTGAACATGCATTTTTTGTGGCGAGGGCGGGTGATGCTGGTGTCAAGAAGACTGTGCTACACTGTGACAGCAGTCAAATAATCGATGAAAGTTATACTGGAGTGTGGAGGGTCCCACACACACACACAAATAGCACGCAAGAAGGTCAGCAATTTGTCAAAATGTGAGGGCAGCGTCGGTTTAACCATTAGGCGAACACGGTGGTCGCCTATGGCGGCAAAATAGTGTGATCCTTGGCCTACTCACTTTCCTCTTGCCACACTGAAGGTTTAGTTGAGGGCATGTCTGGTGATGCTGGTTACGTGTTTTCAAAGCTCATATGCCCATCCACCTCCACTTTTTTCCCCCTATTATCGCCTATACAGGTTGTGCCCTGTGTAGTCCCGGGGGGTCTCAGAGGAGACAAGGGAAGAACATGGCTACAGCTCCATCAAGCATGTCCTAAAAGGCGACTAAAAATGGCGCCGTGCTTGGGGACAACCTCATCATGTACAACAAATTGCTACAGAACACACCGCTGCAAATGTTTGTGCCACGGGGGCCATCTGTAGTTGTGGCTTCATACTTCCTAAGTCAGTGTTGATGATGATGAAAAATCAAGTCAACTAACAATAATTTGGTTTCATGAAAAAAAAGTTATTCAAATATATACGTATATATATGTGTGTGTGTGACAGGGGCTAGGTGTGGTTGAGGCGAACTTATGTCGATGTGGCTACCTCACGCCCAAGACCCATGCACTAAGAAAATTTTTATTAAGGATCGTTTGACAGGGGTTGCAATTATTGGTTGCTTGCAACCCTCTCAGCAGCAGACTTAGCAATTTAAGCAACACAAAGCCTTATACAGATCAACATTTAATACTACCGAATGTCGTGAATTATTCTAATCCCCATATATAAATTAAAACGTAAATGCAAAGCCTAACAAATAAATTTAATAAAAGGAAAGAAGAATGGTAAAGAACAGTGCTGTCACAATGCCTGTACTCGAAATCCCCCTTGTTTTCTACTTCGTCGGCAAATTGTAACGCTTTCACGTTGATAGTAAAAGCCTACTGTGTCGCTGCACGCTTTCTTCAATGAAACGTGTACTGTATTTCTTGGAAAAACCTTGAGATACGCAAGCTGATCAATGACCTAAATTTAATATTTCATTCATTCCATTTTATACACGGTGTAACTAAAAGACAGATGGACTAAAGGATAGAGAGAAGGGAGAGGCAGAAAGCAGGGACACCTGCAACACTAAACACGCGTCGCGCGATACACAATTGCTGCCATCACGCGTGTAAGGCCACATGCACTAACTTTATTTCAAATCGACAGTGATAAAATTCACTACCCATACCAGAGTTAGGTTTTAAAATCCTGAAAAACGCTTATTGGGAATTATGACATTATACCGGTGTACGTTTGAAAACATGACAGTACCCAGACACCACATGGGGATTGAAGTGAACAGGAGGTGGTAGAAAATGCACATTTTGAACGCAGCCACCTAGCTCCCTTAAATTCGTATATTTGGGTTCCTTAGGGTTTGCTGACAAAGAATATGTAAAACGTTACGCAAATAGTCTAGGAATTACCAAGTTATGGCCAAAATAAAATAGTGGGGGTGCCTGACAGCATGAAATCATTTCTGCTCATAAAATTTTTTTTATAACGTGTTTGAAGAAACATTACGTTACGGAAATAGCCTACCATGTTAACTCCTATTTGATTGGAGCGCAACAAATGAAAGACTAAACACGATTGGTCGGACTATAAATACTATCTTGTGTTGTCAGGGGAAACGTGAGAAAGAGGTACTTTTTGAAAAGATGTGTAGACATGGTGTGATTGGGTAGAGCTACGAATATACTCAATTCAGAGCGTCTGTTCATTGCCACATCTTGTAATAAACCTACTAAGAAGCAGTGCGTTGAGCACCAGTGTATATTTTTTATAAAATAAAGCCTGGGACATCGGCAGATCGGAGTTGTGCTATATTCATTGCCAGTCAACGAAACTGTTAATTATTTCCATGAATTGTGGTAAGCTTGAAATATTCAATATCTTTTAATGAAAATTGAATGTAAATTGATAATTTATGTCTGTATATATGTGTGGTTCAGTAGCGAACATGATGTAAAGCCTATAGTGCTCCAGCCTGAACAGAAGGTGTCGGAGGAAAGTAAAACTGCATGGAATGGCCAAACAGTACACTGACACCTAGATTATTAACTAGAAAGAAATAATGCTGGAATTGCAGAGGCGTAGTAACCATTAGGGAGGGAAATACTGGTATAAAGTATTTCAGATGAAGCTGACAGTTGGCCTAACGCTCTGAACTCAATGTTTGTGATGTATTGTGCTCAGTGTAGAAATGGAGTATAAATTAGTTCTGACGTAGAAGGTACAACCTTCTTGTTTTCAGGGACCGTGGTCTTAAAGTTATTGAGCAGCACCTGGTCAGAGCTTTGCTGAAGCCAGAGGTGGACAGCATACTCCTTGGTCCATATAGCAACCAGTGGGGTGGCTCCAGAACTCATTTAAATAATCGAGCAGAGGAATCTTTTACTGCAGTCATCACGCAAGATAAGAGAGTGTGGCCATGGAGCTCAACATTATGTACCCCCCATCTTAAAATGACATTATAAACTAAAATTAAGAGGGGAATTTAATTGTTTTAATACCAGGAACTGAGAACATCTCCAATACTAGTTCCAATAGAAACAAACTATTGAAGTCATGATGACAAATACCAACAGAGCTTGAACAAAACAAAACCAGTATTACCTCATATTACCACTACACAACTGACACACATAGGATACCATTAATAATATATGTCACTATAAGAATCATATTAATAAATTCTGTACATATAACTTGTAATTAAATTGATTGTGATTCCTGGTTCCCTTTGTATTTGAATCAGGACACATATACATTCATGACAGCACTGAATACATATTTTTATTTGAAAAGTTATCAGTGACTCCTTTAAGATATCCTCTTAGAGTGTTATATGTATGTGAGTGTCACAGTGTTGTCAAGTGTGGTGGAATAAATTAAATTGTTTATCTGTCTGTTGTTGTTATGACTTACACTTCATCATACACATACCCTAGACATATAACGTAGTCATCACACTATTCCAGAATAATTCTGACTGAGGTATACATATGTGGCAGTAAGTAAGGTTATCTATAATACACTACTCTTATTAGATATAGATACCTTCACAGCTGATCTCAGTCAGTACAATAAGTCCCCTATAAATATTTATAACATCCCACTTTACCACATATATTGGGGTCTCGCCCTCGGGATTTTGAATCTTTCCCTATTAAAATATTGGGGGTAACTCACTTCAGGGAATAATAAGAATTAAAAGGTATCCTTGGGTGAAAATAAATAAGGTTGAGCTCACAGTGCCTGTGTTGTCTTGAGTTAATTAGTCATAGATAAAATTGTTTAGACATTTATCTGTTAGACAATGGCCGACCTGGCAAAATTTCGATCTGCTGCTGTACAGACTGCGAAAGAGTTAGGAATGGACGGGCAAATTATGATTTCTTATGTCACTGCTGAATGTGACAAATATATTGAACGGGAAGAAAGAAGATTAGAAAAAGAGGCCGAAAGAAAATTAGAATCTGAAAGATTGGCCGAAGATAAGAGAATAGAAGCTGAAAAAGAGATTAAGAGGTTGCAGATTGAGGCTGAGGCTAAGAGGTTGCAGATTGAGGCTGAGGCTAAGAGGTTGCAGATTGAGGCTGAGGCTAAGAGGTTGCAGATTGAGGCTGAGGCTAAGAGGTTGCAGATTGAGGCTGAGGCTAAGAGGTTGCAGATTGAGGCTGACAAAGAGGTTAAAGCATTGGAGGCAGAAAGAGAAGACAAAAGATTAGCTGCAGAAGAAAGAAGATTGACTGCAGAGAGGGAAGCAGAAAAGGAGGAGAAGAGATTACAAAGGGAACATGAGTTACGACTAAGGGAGTTTGAGTTTCAAGGCCATGCTCCTGAAAATAGTGCCAGTCCCTTTGCCTCTGATGCCACTGCTAGCCAAGGAGCCTCAACCTCAGCTATGAATTTTCATTTAGATCATTTTGTTGAGAAAGACGATGATATAGAGAGCTATCTAAATAGGTATGAACTATTAGCTACCACATATGGGTTAGAGAGAGAAAGGTGGAGCTTAAAGTTATCTCAGGGACTTCGTGGGGCAGCTTATGAAGTTTTTGCAAAAATGAGCAGAAGTGATCAGGAAAATTATGACATGCTAAAGCAGGCTCTTTTGTTAAGATATGAAAAGAATGCAGAATTTTATAGGAAAAAATTTAGGAATGCTAAACTACTGTCAGGTGAAACCTATCACCAGTTCTCTGCACGAATAGAGACATACTTGGAGAAATGGACTTCTCTGGGGAAAACCCAAGATCTTAAGGAAATGGTCCTTATAGAGCAATTAAGAGAGTCCATGGCTCCAGACCTGAGAAAGTTTCTCATGGAACAAGGTGCAGAGAGGCTGGGTGAGTTGCTAAATGTTGCTGAAAGGTATCAAGCAGCTCAAGCAGAGGTAACAGGGAATAAAAAGAAACAAGTGGATAACTTTAGGGCACCACAGAACTTTAATAAATTTGATCCTAGGGATCAAAACAAAGGTAAGCACCAGTTTGATAGGCCACGGTATGAAAATAAAAATAAAACCCCACAATTCGATGAAAGGAAATATGATGAAAGAAAATCTTTCAACCAAGGAAAAAGGTGGTGTAAAAATTGTAAGATGAACAATCATGACACTGACCATTGTAGAAGGAAACCTGTGTACATGGCAACCCTTCAGGTCAGGTCGACCTCAAGACAGGAGGAGGATATTATGTTGGATACCACTCCAGAAGAGATGAGGAAGGCACAGGCTGGGGATAAAACACTCAAGCCTTGTTTCAGGAAATTGTCAACTTGTTGTACAACTCCAGGCAAGGGAGATTTTTACATGAAAAACAAGTTGATGTATAGGAAGACTGGAGCTAGATCCAAAGGTCAGGGACAGCTGGTACTTCCTAAAAGATATAGGGCAGACTTAATAAGGAGCCTACATGTGAAACCAGATGGGGACCATGAGAAGATAGGTACCATCATTCAAAAGGTGGCTCACAATTATTATTGGCCCAAAGCAAGATGGGACATTGAGAATTTTGTAGAAAGGTGTAGCATAGCACATGAGGGAACACCCACAAGTGGGAACATTGATCAGGACCTGGACACGCCAAGGGGCAAAAGTAGGCCTGAAAATACAAAGAGATATAAATTTGATAAGGTGGACCAAAGGGAATGGGAAGCCCCTTTTCACGGACAAGCTTCACTTAACTGTTTTACAATGGCCACTATGCGGAGAGTGCAAAAGGATGTCTTACCCCAGGATAAGCCGAAAATCCCTCAATCGGACTTAAACAAACTGAAGGAAGAGGATGTAGAGAGGAAATCTCTCATCAAGAATTTTAAGTGGGGAGAAAGCCCCAAAAGAAAAATTGGTAGCGGTCGTTTTGTGAATGATAACTCTGGGAGGAAAAATCATCACTATAGAGCTTCGAGTGGAAGAGACCATACCGGTGCATGGACAAATAGGTCCACACAATTAAAGGTCCATATGTAGCTCTGTTAAGAACGTGGACTGATGAAAAGGCAGAGGAAAACATTACATCTTCATACCAATATGTGAATGAGCTGACCACTCGGTTAAAAACTGGCTGGAAACTTGCCAATGAAAATTTGAAACAAGCCAGGAAGAAACATGCTGCCTATTATAACAGGAAGGCGAAAGACAGAGATTTGGCTGTGGGAGAGAAGGTACTGCTTCTTCTCCCCGGGAGTCAGAATAAGTTACAGATTGGATGGCAAGGTCCATATACAGTTTTAGAGAAGGTGTCTAGAACAAATTATAAGATAGATAAGAAGGGGAAAGAAAAAATCTATCATGTGAATCTCCTGAAGAAATATTTGGAAAGAGAACATCAGGAAGAGACACACTTGTTGACCTTGTCCATCGCCATGGAGATGAAAAAGGAACCACTTTCATCATTTGAATATCCATTACACCCCTGTGAGACAGCAGCACAGGTGAAAATCAGTACACATTTAACAAAAACTCAGAAAGAGAGAGTGCAACAGGTTCTAAATAATTATGCAGAGGTGTTAACAGACTGTGGTGAAGTGGGATGTTATAAATATTTATAGGGGACTTAGTGTACTGACTGAGATCAGCTGTGAAGGTATCTATATCTAATAAGAGTAGTGTATTATAGATAACCTTACTTGCTGCCACATATATATATATATCTCAGTCAGAATTATTCTGGAATAGTGTGATGACTACGTTGTATGTCTAGGGTATGTGTATGATGAAGTGTAAGTCATAACAACAACAGACAGATAAACAATTTAATTTATTCCACCACACTTGACAACACTGTGACACTCACATACATAAAACACTCTACAAGGATATCTTAAAGGAGTCACTGATAACTGTTCAAATAACAATATGTATTCATTGCTGTCATGAATGAATATGTGTCCTGATTCAAATACAAAGGGAACCAGGAATCACAATCAATTTTAATTACAAGTTATATGTACAGAATTTATCAATATGAATATTGTAGTGACATATATTATTTAAAAGTATCCTATGTGTGTCAGTTGTGTAGTAGTAATATGAGGTAATACTGGTTTTGTTTTGTTCAAGCTCTGTTGGTATTTGTCATCATGACTTCAATAGTTTGTCTTTATTGGAACTAGTATTGGAGATGTTCTCAGTTCCTGATATTAAAACAATTTACTCCCCTCTTAAGTTTATGTTACAATGTTATTTTTAAGATGGGGGTACATAATTTTGAGCTCAGCTGGCCACATCAGCTTATCTTGCGTGATGGCGGCAGGAAAAGACTCCTCTGCTCGATTTCTCCCCTGTGCTCTGGAGACACCTCACTGATAGCTAAATGGACCAAGGAGTATGCTGTCCGACTCTGGATTCAGCAAAGCTCTGACCAGGTGCTGCTCAATACCATCAAGACCACGGTCCCTGAAAACAAGAAGGATGTACCTTCTACTTCACAACTAATTGATACTCTAGTTCTACACTGAGCACAATACATCACAAACATTGAGTTCAGAGCGTTAGGCCAACTGTCAGCTTCATCTGAAATACTTTATACCAGTATTAACCTCCTTAATGGTTACTACGCCTCTGCACTTCCAGCATTATTTCTTTCTAGTCAATCATCTAGGTGTCAGTGTACTGTTTGGCCATTCCATGCCGTTTTACTTTCCTCCGACACCTTCTGTTCAGGCTGGAGCATTATAGGCTTTACATCATGTTTGCTACTGAACTGCACATATATACAGGCATAAATTAACAATTCACATTCAATTTTCATTAAAAGATACTGAATGTTTCAAGCTTACCACAATTCATAGAATAAACACAGATACGTTGACTAGCAATGAATTCTGGCACAAATACTGGCACAAATTCCCATCTGCTATGTTCCAGGCTTTTATTTAGCAAAAATATGAGCTGGCTTCAACGCACTGTTGCTTTATCAAGCTTATTTGAACTAGTGGTCTCGAACTAACGCTCCTAAGTGATTATATCAGCGAGTCTGGCCAATGGAGCCACGTTTCGACAAGTGTTTGAAAAAATTTTTACCTTCCTACGTCTCCCCTAACAACCAAAGATAGTATTTATAGTCCGACCAATCGTGTTTAGTCTTATATTTGTTGCGCTCCAATCAATTTGGAGTTTACATGGTAGGCTATTTCCGTACGTAAGGTTTAAAAAATCTACCACTGAGCGATTCTGATTTTGGGGTGTTGTCTGACAGCACCATCATTTTATTTTGGCTATAACTTGTTAATTCCTAGACTATTTGCGTAACGTTTTACATATTCTTTGTCAGCAAGCCCTAAGGAACCCAAATATACAAATTTAAAAGAGCTAAGTGGCTGCGTTCAAAATATGCAATTTCTTCTACCTCCTGTTTCGAAGATGTGCTGTCTGGGTACTGTAATGTTTTCAAACGTAAACCCATCTATTGTTATCTTTTCTAATAAGCGTTTTTCGTGATTTTAAAACCTAACTCTGGGAAGGTTAGTGTTTTTATCACTGTCCGTCCGAAAAAAAGTTAGTGCATGTGGCCTTACACGCGTGATAGTAGTAATTGTATATCGCGTTACGCTTGTTGGGGTGGCATTAATAGCGAGACGCGTGTTTAATTTTGCATGCGTTCGGCTTTCTGCCTCTCCCTTCTCTCTATCCTGCTTTATCTGTCTTTTAGTTACGCTGTGTATAAAATGGAATGAATGAAATATTAAAATTAGGTCATTGTTCAGCTTGCGTATCTCAAATGTTTTTCCAAGAAATACAGCACACGTTTCATTGAAGAAAGCGGGTAATAATATAGTAGGCTTTTACTATCAACGTGAAAGCGTTACAATTTGCAGACGAAGCATAAAACAAGGGGATTTCGAGTACATTCCTTGTGACAGCACTGTTATTTTACCATTGCTCTTTTCTTTATTAAATTTATTTGTTAGGCTTTATATTTACCTGATAATTTATATATGTGGATTAGAATATTTCACGACACCTCCCCTCTTAAAACAGACATTATATGTCAGTCCTTTATTCTATATACACATAGAGAAATTTATTATTATTTCTGGGGTTTACGGTGATTCTCATCACACGGATGGCGGGCTTAAAAAATCCGCTCCCAAATTTGTTTTTCCAGATATATACTCAATGCTAAAATTATATGGAGCCAAAAGTAAAGACCATCGGAGTAACCTGGAGTTCTCATGCCTAGCCTGTGCTAGAAACGATAAAGGTTTGTGGTCTGTTTGCAACTTAAAGGCCTTCCCATACAGATAAATATTGAATTTCTTTATTGCCCATATTACTGCAAGACATTCTTTTTCGCTAGTTGAGTAATTGATTTCAGCTTTATTCAATTTTTCTGCTAGCATATGCCACTGGGCTTAATTCCCCATCCAATGCATCTGATTTCTGTAGTAGAGTTGCACCTAACCCAATATTACTTGCATCCGTCCTTACTATGAATTCTTGACTTAAGTCAGGTAATTTCAAAATGGGTTTACTTGTGAGCTTTTCCTTCAATTCTTGGTAAGTCATTTCACATTGTGGTGTCCATGTAATGCGATCTGGATGTCCTTTACGTGTCAAATCAGTTAACGGTGCACATATGGAATTAAAGTTTTTGATATACTTCTGGTAGAAACCACATAATGAGACAAAGGATCTCACGTCCTTCTTGGTTTGTGGTCTCGGGGCTTTCTGTAGTTTCTCTAAATTCTTTGGGTCAGGGGTCATGTTTCCCTGATAAACTGTGTGTCCCAAAAATTCCAATTCTTTACATCCAACGCAACATTTGGTTGGTCGGGCTGTTAAATTTGCCTCCCTAAGTCGATTAAACAGCATGTTCAGAGAGTCAATGTGTTCCTCAAATGTTTCTGTTGCTATCAGGATATCATCCATGAAATTTGTTATACATGGATTATTCAGAGGGTCCAATAATTTTCTCATCATTCTAGAGAAGACACTAGGCGCATTCTTCAATCCAAATGGCAATCTATTAAACTCATAGTGTCCTTCTGAGGTACTAAAAGCTAGGTATGGTCTAACCTCAGGCTTTACTGGAATCTGATAGTATCCTTTACTCAGATCCACTTTTGAGAAATATTTAGCTTTATTTAGTCTGGCAAACAGCTGATTTGTATCCGGCAATGGATCCACCTGTCCTTCTGTAATAGCATTCAGTCTCCTGTAATCTATACAGAGTCTATGTTCTCCAGAGGGCTTCCTTAAGAGTACAACACCGGAACTATATGAGGATTCACTGTGTGAAATAATTCCCTCCTTCAATAGATAGTCTATCTCTTCCTTCAAAGCTTTCTCCTTAGCAAACGGAATCGAATATGGTTTCATACAGACAGGTGTGGGGTCTATCAGTTTCATATCATATTCCAATAGGTTTGTATGCCCTGGTCGGTCTGTTAACACCTCTGCATGATTATTTAGAACCTGTTGCACTCTCTCTTTCTGAGTTTTCGTTAAATGTGTACTGATTTTCACCTGTGCTGCTGTCTCACAGGGGTGTAATGGATATTCAAATGATGAAAGTGGTTCCTTTTTCATCTCCATGGCGATGGACAAGGTCAACAAGTGTGTCTCTTCCTGATGTTCTCTTTCCAAATATTTCTTCAGGAGATTCACATGATAGATTTTTTCTTTCCCCTTCTTATCTATCTTATAATTTGTTCTAGACACCTTCTCTAGAACTGTATATGGACCCTGCCATCCAATTTGTAACTTATTCTGACTCCCGGGCAAAAGAAGCAGTACTTTCTCTCCCACAGCCAAATTTCTGTCTTTCGCCTTCCTGTTATAATAGGCAGCATGTTTCTTCCTGGCTTGTTTCAAATTTTCATTGGCAAGTTTCCAGCCAGTTTTTTAAACGAGTGGTCAGCTCATTCACATATTGGTATGAAGATGTAATGTTTTCCTCTGCCTTTTCATCAGTCCACGTTCTTAACAAAGCTTCGAGTGGACCTTTTATTGGCCTTCCAAACAATAATGTTGCCGGGGCCATACCGGTTGAACTATGGGGTACCTCCCGATAAGCAAAGAGGGCGGCGTGCAGGTACTGGTCCCATGTATCTGGTTTTTCGTGTGCCAACTTTCTCAGGATCGACATCAATGTGCCGTTAAATCTTTCCACTTGGCCGTTCCCTTGGGGATGATACACACTACAATGGAAGTGTTTGGCCTGGAAGATCCTGAAAACTTCTTCAGTTAGTTTCCCCTTGAACTGAGAGCCATTATCAGTCAAGATTTGATTGGGAAAGCCTAACCTTGTGAAAATTGTGAGCAATGCCTCTGCCACATGTTTAGAATCAATCGATGACAGGGCTACAGCCTCTCCCCACATAGAACAAGTGTCCACCAGAGTCAGAATGTAGCTGTTCCTTCTCTTGGTTCGGGTGAGAGGTCCCACAAGATCCACGGCAACTCTCTCAAAGGGTGTTCCCACTATGGGCATTTCCCCCAGAGTTGCTGGTGCAGTCCAATGTTTAGGTGCTACTCGTTGGCACTCTGGACAGGATTTTACATATCGTTTGATATCTTCAGTTATTCCTGGCCAGAAATAGTGACAAGCTATTCGCTGTCCTGTTGCGCTGATTCCCATATGACCACTGAAGGGAATCGCATGCCCTAGTTCCAACACTTTAGTCCTATATGAAGTGGGAAGGACCAGCTGTCCGTGACCATTGGATTCAGATCCAGCCTTCCTATATATCAGTTTGTTCTTCATATAAAACTCTCCCTTGCCTGGAGGTGTATGAGATTTGGGCAACTTCTTGAAACATGGCTTGAGTGTTTTGTCCTCAGCCTGTGCCTTCCTCATCTCATCTGGGTGAGTATTTATGGGATTATCCTCCTCCTTTTTTGACTGTGATCTGGTCTGCACTGTTGCCAATATCACAGGTCTCTTGGGATTCCCCAAGAAGACATATCTACACCCCAATATTAGAGGGTAGATTGGCTCATTTATCACTGCTGCTTTTATGATTCCTTCCACATATCGCGTTTTCACTTTTATTCGGGCGACGGGAAGTGTCATGGTAGCTACATCCTTGGTTGCAGTTTGAATCTCCACTGTTTCTGTGGTGTATTGATCGGCCTGCACCAGGTGAGAACTCACAACGGAATCGTAATCTAAACCGGTATCATATAAACACCTTATAGTGACACCATTACAGATGACATCTTCACACACTGGGGGGTGGTATGGTTCCTGTAGTTCTTCAGGTTTGACCTTCTTTTCCTTTTTCCCCGATGTCATAGCAGCACAATGAGGAGGTTTCCTTCTACAATGGTCAGTGTCATGATTGTTCATCTTACAATTTTTACACCACCTTTTTCCTTGGTTGAAAGATTTTCTTTCATCATATTTCCTTTCATCGAATTGTGGGAATTTATTTTTATTTTCATACCGTGGCCTATCAAATTGGTGCTTACCTTTATTTTGATCCTTAGGATCAAATTTATTAAAGTTCTGTGGTGCCCTAAAGTTATCCACTTGTTTCTTTTTATTACCTGTTACCTCTGCTTGAGCTGCTTGATACCTTTCAGCAACATTTAGCAACTCACCCAGCCTCTCTGCACCTTGTTCCATGAGAAACTTTCTCAGGTCTGGAGCCATGGACTCTCTTAATTGCTCTATAAGGACCATTTCCTTAAGATCTTGGGTTTTCCCCAGAGAAGTCCATTTCTCCAAGTATGTCTCTATTCGTGCAGAGAACTGGTGATAGGTTTCACCTGACAGTAGTTTAGCATTCCTAAATTTTTTCCTATAAAATTCTGCATTCTTTTCATATCTTAACAAAAGAGCCTGCTTTAGCATGTCATAATTTTCCTGATCACCTCTGCTCATTTTTGCAAAAACTTCATAAGCTGCCCCACGAAGTCCCTGAGATAACTTTAAGCTCCACCTTTCTCTCTCTAACCCATATGTGGTAGCTAATAGTTCATACCTATTTAGGTAGCTCTCTATATCATCGTCTTTCTCAACAAAATGATCTAAATGAAAATTCATAGCTGAGGTTGAGGCTCCTTGGCTAGCAGTGGCATCAGAGGCAAAGGGACTGGCACCATTTTCAGGAGCATGGCCCTGAAACTCAAACTCCCTTAGTCGTAACTCATGTTCCCTTTGTAATCTCTTCTTATCTTCTGCTTCCCTTTCTGCAGCAGTCAATCTTCTCTTCCCTTCTGCAGCTAATTTCTTCTCTTCCCTTTCTGCAGCTAATTTCTTCTCTTCCCTTTCTGCAGCTAATTTCTTCTCTTCCCTTTCTGCAGCCAATCTTTTGTGTTCTCTTTCTGCCTCCAATTTCTTAGCCTCAGCCTCAATCTGCAACCTCTTAGTCTCAGCCTCAGCCTCAAATTGTAACTTCTTAATTTCCCTTTCAGCCTCTAACTTTCTTTCGGCTTCAAACCTTCTTTCTTCGCGTTCAATAAATTTGTCACATTCCGTAGTGACATAGGCAACCATAACTTGCCCATCTAATCCTAACTCTTTTGCAGTCTGAACAGCAGCAGATCGAAATTTGGCCAGGTCCGCCATTGTCTATCAGGTAAATTTATACAATGTCTAACCAACAATTCAATCTCTAAATATATATCTAATGGACAACACAGGCACCGTGAGCTCAACCTTATTTAATTCCACCCAAGGATACCTTTTAATTCTTATATTCCCTGAAGTGAATTACCCCCAATATTTTTAATAGGTAAAGATTCAAAATCCCAAGAGCGAGCCCCCAATATATGTGGTGAAGTGGGATGTTATAAATATTTATAGGGGACTTAGTGTACTGACTGAGATCAGCTGTGAAGGTATCTATATCTAATAAGAGTAGTGTATTATAGATAACCTTACTTGCTGCCACATATATATATATATCTCAGTCAGAATTATTCTGGAATAGTGTGATGACTACGTTGTATGTCTAGGGTATGTGTATGATGAAGTGTAAGTCATAACAACAACAGACAGATAAACAATTTAATTTATTCCACCACACTTGACAACACTGTGACACTCACATACATAAAACACTCTACAAGGATATCTTAAAGGAGTCACTGATAACTTTTCAAATAACAATATGTATTCATTGCTGTCATGAATGAATATGTGTCCTGATTCAAATACAAAGGGAACCAGGAATCACAATCAATTTTAATTACAAGTTATATGTACAGAATTTATCAATATGAATATTGTAGTGACATATATTATTAAAAGTATCCTATGTGTGTCAGTTGTGTAGTAGTAATATGAGGTAATACTGGTTTTGTTTTGTTCAAGCTCTGTTGGTATTTGTCATCATGACTTCAATAGTTTGTCTTTATTGGAACTAGTATTGGAGATGTTCTCAGTTCCTGATATTAAAACAATTTACTTCCCCTCTTAAGTTTATGTTACAATGTTATTTTAAGATGGGGGTACATAATTTTGAGCTCAGCTGGCCACATCAGCTTATCTTGCGTGATGGCGGCAGGAAAAGACTCCTCTGCTCGATTTCTCCCCTGTGCTCTGGAGACACCTCACTGATAGCTAAATGGACCAAGGAGTATGCTGTCCGACTCTGGATTCAGCAAAGCTCTGACCAGGTGCTGCTCAATACCATCAAGACCACGGTCCCTGAAAACAAGAAGGATGTACCTTCTACTTCATAACTAATTGATACTCTAGTTCTACACTGAGCACAATACATCACAAACATTGAGTTCAGAGCGTTAGGCCAACTGTCAGCTTCATCTGAAATACTTTATACCAGTATTAACCTCCTTAATGGTTACTACGCCTCTGCACTTCCAGCATTATTTCTTTCTAGTCAATCATCTAGGTGTCAGTGTACTGTTTGGCCATTCCATGCCGTTTTACTTTCCTCCGACACCTTCTGTTCAGGCTGGAGCATTATAGGCTTTACATCATGTTTGCTACTGAACTACACATATATACAGGCATAAATTAACAATTCACATTCAATTTTCATTAAAAGATACTGAATGTTTCAAGCTTACCACAATTCATAGAATAAACACAGATACGTTGACTAGCAATGAATTCTGGCACAAATACTGGCACAAATTCCCATCTGCTTATGTTCCAGGCTTTTATTTAGCAAAAATATGAGCTGGCTTCAACGCACTGTTGCTTTATCAAGCTTATTTGAACTAGTGGTCTCGAACTAACGCTCCTAAGTGATTATATCAGCGAGTCTGGCCAATGGAGCCACGTTTCGACAAGTGTTTGAAAAAATTTTACCTTCCTACGTCTCCCCTAACAACCAAAGATAGTATTTATAGTCCGACCAATCGTGTTTAGTCTTATATTTGTTGCGCTCCAATCAATTTGGAGTTTACATGGTAGGCTATTTCCGTACGTCAAAAGGTTTAAAAAAATCTACCACTGAGCGATTCTGATTTTGGGGTGTTGTCTGACAGCACCATCATTTTATTTTGGCTATAACTTGTTAATTCCTAGACTATTTGCGTAACGTTTTACATATTCTTTGTCAGCAAGCCCTAAGGAACCCAAATATACAAATTTAAAAGAGCTAAGTGGCTGCGTTCAAAATATGCAATTTCTTCTACCTCCTGTTTCGAAGATGTGCTGTCTGGGTACTGTAATGTTTTCAAACGTAAACCCATCTATTGTTATCTTTTCTAATAAGCGTTTTTCGTGATTTTTAAAACCTAACTCTGGGAAGGTTAGTGTTTTTATCACTGTCCGTCCGAAAAAGTTAGTGCATGTGGCCTTACACGCGTGATAGTAGTAATTGTGTATCGCGTTACGCTTGTTGGGGTGGCATTAATAGCGAGACGCGTGTTTAATTTTGCATGCGTTCGGCTTTCTGCCTCTCCCTTCTCTCTATCCTGCTTTATCTGTCTTTTAGTTACGCTGTGTATAAAATGGAATGAATGAAATATTAAAATTAGGTCATTGTTCAGCTTGCGTATCTCAAATGTTTTTCCAAGAAATACAGCACACGTTTCATTGAAGAAAGCGGGTAATAATATAGTAGGCTTTTACTATCAACGTGAAAGCGTTACAATTTGCAGACGAAG
The DNA here is from genome assembly GCA_024509875.1 of Oreohelix idahoensis. Classification (NCBI taxonomy): domain Eukaryota; kingdom Metazoa; phylum Mollusca; class Gastropoda; order Stylommatophora; family Oreohelicidae; genus Oreohelix; species Oreohelix idahoensis. Next base: position 54,625 of record JAMPIV010006453.1, read on the forward strand.
CATAAAACAAAGGGGATTTCGAGTACAGTTATTGTGACAGCACTGTTATTTTACCATTGCTCTTTTCTTTTATAGAATTTATTTGTTAGGCTTTATATTTACCTGATAATTTATATATGTGGATTAGAATATTTCACGACACCTCCCCTCTTAAAACAGACATTATATGTCAGTCCTTTATTCTATATACACATAGAGAAATTTATTATTATTTCTGGGGTTTACGGTGATTCTCATCACACGGATGGCGGCTTAAAAAATCCGCTCCCAAATTTGTTTTTCCGATATATACTCAATGCTAAAATTATATGGAGCCAAAAGTAAAGACCATCGGAGTAACCTGGAGTTCTCATGCCTAGCCTGTGCTAGAAACGATAAAGGTTTGTGGTCTGTTTGCAACTTAAAGGCCTTCCCATACAGATAAATATTGAATTTCTTTATTGCCCATATTACTGCAAGACATTCTTTTTCGCTAGTTGAGTAATTGATTTCAGCTTTATTCAATTTTCTGCTAGCATATGCCACTGGGCTTAATTCCCCATCCAATGCATCTGATTTCTGTAGTAGAGTTGCACCTAACCCAATATTACTTGCATCCGTCCTTACTATGAATTCTTGACTTAAGTCAGGTAATTTCAAAATGGGTTTACTTGTGAGCTTTTCCTTCAATTCTTGGTAAGTCATTTCACATTGTGGTGTCCATGTAATGCGATCTGGATGTCCTTTACGTGTCAAATCAGTTAACGGTGCACATATGGAATTAAAGTTTTTGATATACTTCTGGTAGAAACCACATAATGAGACAAAGGATCTCACGTCCTTCTTGGTTTGTGGTCTCGGGGCTTTCTGTAGTTTCTCTAAATTCTTTGGGTCAGGGGTCATGTTTCCCTGATAAACTGTGTGTCCCAAAAATTCCAATTCTTTACATCCAACGCAACATTTGGTTGGTCGGGCTGTTAAATTTGCCTCCCTAAGTCGATTAAACAGCATGTTCAGAGAGTCAATGTGTTCCTCAAATGTTTCTGTTGCTATCAGGATATCATCCATGAAATTTGTTATACATGGATTATTCAGAGGGTCCAATAATTTTCTCATCATTCTAGAGAAGACACTAGGCGCATTCTTCAATCCAAATGGCAATCTATTAAACTCATAGTGTCCTTCTGAGGTACTAAAAGCTAGGTATGGTCTAACCTCAGGCTTTACTGGAATCTGATAGTATCCTTTACTCAGATCCACTTTTGAGAAATATTTAGCTTTATTTAGTCTGGCAAACAGCTGATTTGTATCCGGCAATGGATCCACCTGTCCTTCTGTAATAGCATTCAGTCTCCTGTAATCTATACAGAGTCTATGTTCTCCAGAGGGCTTCCTTAAGAGTACAACACCGGAACTATATGAGGATTCACTGTGTGAAATAATTCCCTCCTTCAATAGATAGTCTATCTCTTCCTTCAAAGCTTTCTCCTTAGCAAACGGAATCGAATATGGTTTCATACAGACAGGTGTGGGGTCTATCAGTTTCATATCATATTCCAATAGGTTTGTATGCCCTGGTCGGTCTGTTAACACCTCTGCATGATTATTTAGAACCTGTTGCACTCTCTCTTTCTGAGTTTTCGTTAAATGTGTACTGATTTTCACCTGTGCTGCTGTCTCACAGGGGTGTAATGGATATTCAAATGATGAAAGTGGTTCCTTTTTCATCTCCATGGCGATGGACAAGGTCAACAAGTGTGTCTCTTCCTGATGTTCTCTTTCCAAATATTTCTTCAGGAGATTCACATGATAGATTTTTTCTTTCCCCTTCTTATCTATCTTATAATTTGTTCTAGACACCTTCTCTAGAACTGTATATGGACCCTGCCATCCAATTTGTAACTTATTCTGACTCCCGGGCAAAAGAAGCAGTACTTTCTCTCCCACAGCCAAATTTCTGTCTTTCGCCTTCCTGTTATAATAGGCAGCATGTTTCTTCCTGGCTTGTTTCAAATTTTCATTGGCAAGTTTCCAGCCAGTTTTTAAACGAGTGGTCAGCTCATTCACATATTGGTATGAAGATGTAATGTTTTCCTCTGCCTTTTCATCAGTCCACGTTCTTAACAAAGCTTCGAGTGGACCTTTTATTGGCCTTCCAAACAATAATGTTGCCGGGGCCATACCGGTTGAACTATGGGGTACCTCCCGATAAGCAAAGAGGGCGGCGTGCAGGTACTGGTCCCATGTATCTGGTTTTTCGTGTGCCAACTTTCTCAGGATCGACATCAATGTGCCGTTAAATCTTTCCACTTGGCCGTTCCCTTGGGGATGATACACACTACAATGGAAGTGTTTGGCCTGGAAGATCCTGAAAACTTCTTCAGTTAGTTTCCCCTTGAACTGAGAGCCATTATCAGTCAAGATTTGATTGGGAAAGCCTAACCTTGTGAAAATTGTGAGCAATGCCTCTGCCACATGTTTAGAATCAATCGATGACAGGGCTACAGCCTCTCCCCACATAGAACAAGTGTCCACCAGAGTCAGAATGTAGCTGTTCCTTCTCTTGGTTCGGGTGAGAGGTCCCACAAGATCCACGGCAACTCTCTCAAAGGGTGTTCCCACTATGGGCATTTCCCCCAGAGTTGCTGGTGCAGTCCAATGTTTAGGTGCTACTCGTTGGCACTCTGGACAGGATTTTACATATCGTTTGATATCTTCAGTTATTCCTGGCCAGAAATAGTGACAAGCTATTCGCTGTCCTGTTGCGCTGATTCCCATATGACCACTGAAGGGAATCGCATGCCCTAGTTCCAACACTTTAGTCCTATATGAAGTGGGAAGGACCAGCTGTCCGTGACCATTGGATTCAGATCCAGCCTTCCTATATATCAGTTTGTTCTTCATATAAAACTCTCCCTTGCCTGGAGGTGTATGAGATTTGGGCAACTTCTTGAAACATGGCTTGAGTGTTTTGTCCTCAGCCTGTGCCTTCCTCATCTCATCTGGGTGAGTATTTATGGGATTATCCTCCTCCTTTTTTTGACTGTGATCTGGTCTGCACTGTTGCCAATATCACAGGTCTCTTGGGATTCCCCAAGAAGACATATCTACACCCCAATATTAGAGGGTAGATTGGCTCATTTATCACTGCTGCTTTTATGATTCCTTCCACATATCGCGTTTTCACTTTTATTCGGGCGACGGGAAGTGTCATGGTAGCTACATCCTTGGTTGCAGTTTGAATCTCCACTGTTTCTGTGGTGTATTGATCGGCCTGCACCAGGTGAGAACTCACAACGGAATCGTAATCTAAACCGGTATCATATAAACACCTTATAGTGACACCATTACAGATGACATCTTCACACACTGGGGGGTGGTATGGTTCCTGTAGTTCTTCAGGTTTGACCTTCTTTTCCTTTTTCCCCGATGTCATAGCAGCACAATGAGGAGGTTTCCTTCTACAATGGTCAGTGTCATGATTGTTCATCTTACAATTTTTACACCACCTTTTTCCTTGGTTGAAAGATTTTCTTTCATCATATTTCCTTTCATCGAATTGTGGGAATTTATTTTTATTTTCATACCGTGGCCTATCAAATTGGTGCTTACCTTTATTTTGATCCTTAGGATCAAATTTATTAAAGTTCTGTGGTGCCCTAAAGTTATCCACTTGTTTCTTTTTATTACCTGTTACCTCTGCTTGAGCTGCTTGATACCTTTCAGCAACATTTAGCAACTCACCCAGCCTCTCTGCACCTTGTTCCATGAGAAACTTTCTCAGGTCTGGAGCCATGGACTCTCTTAATTGCTCTATAAGGACCATTTCCTTAAGATCTTGGGTTTTCCCCAGAGAAGTCCATTTCTCCAAGTATGTCTCTATTCGTGCAGAGAACTGGTGATAGGTTTCACCTGACAGTAGTTTAGCATTCCTAAATTTTTTCCTATAAAATTCTGCATTCTTTTCATATCTTAACAAAAGAGCCTGCTTTAGCATGTCATAATTTTCCTGATCACCTCTGCTCATTTTTGCAAAAACTTCATAAGCTGCCCCACGAAGTCCTTGAGATAACTTTAAGCTCCACCTTTCTCTCTCTAACCCATATGTGGTAGCTAATAGTTCATACCTATTTAGGTAGCTCTCTATATCATCGTCTTTCTCAACAAAATGATCTAAATGAAAATTCATAGCTGAGGTTGAGGCTCCTTGGCTAGCAGTGGCATCAGAGGCAAAGGGACTGGCACCATTTTCAGGAGCATGGCCCTGAAACTCAAACTCCCTTAGTCGTAACTCGCGTTCCCTTTGTAATCTCTTATCTTCTGCTTCCCTTTCTGCAGCTAATCTCTTGTCTTCCCTTTCTGCAGCTAATTTCTTCTCTTCCCTTTCTGCAGTCAATCTTCTTTCTTCTGCTTCCCTTTCTGCAGCTAATTTCTTCTCTTCCCTTTCTGCAGCCAATCTTTTGTCTTCTCTTTCTGCCTCCAATTTCTTAGCCTCAGCCTCAATCTGCAATCTCTTAATTTCTTTTTCAGCCTCTAACTTTCTTTCGGCTTCAAACCTTCTTTCTTCGCGTTCAATAAATTTGTCACATTCCGTAGTGACATAGGCAACCATAACTTGCCCATCTAATCCTAACTCTTTTGCAGTCTGAACAACAGCAGATCGAAATTTGGCCAGGTCCGCCATTGTCTATCAGGTAAATTTATACAATGTCTAACCAACAATTCAATCTCTAAATATATATCTAATGGACAACACAGGCACCGTGAGCTCAACCTTATTTAATTCCACCCAAGGATACCTTTTAATTCTTATATTCCCTGAAGTGAATTACCCCCACTATTTTTAATAGGGAAAGATTCAAAATCCCGGACGAGCCCCCAATATATGTGGTGAAGTGGGATGTTATAAATATTTATAGGGGACTTAGTGTACTGACTGAGATCAGCTGTGAAGGTATCTATATCTAATAAGAGTAGTGTATTATAGATAACCTTACTTGCTGCCACATATATATATATATCTCAGTCAGAATTATTCTGGAATAGTGTGATGACTACGTTGTATGTCTAGGGTATGTGTATGATGAAGTGTAAGTCATAACAACAACAGACAGATAAACAATTTAATTTATTCCACCACACTTGACAACACTGTGACACTCACATACATAAAACACTCTACAAGGATATCTTAAAGGAGTCACTGATAACTTTTCAAATAACAATATGTATTCATTGCTGTCATGAATGAATATGTGTCCTGATTCAAATACAAAGGGAACCAGGAATCACAATCAATTTTAATTACAAGTTATATGTACAGAATTTATCAATATGAATATTGTAGTGACATATATTATTAAAAAAAGTATCCTATGTGTGTCAGTTGTGTAGTAGTAATATGAGGTAATACTGGTTTTGTTTTGTTCAAGCTCTGTTGGTATTTGTCATCATGACTTCAATAGTTTGTCTTTATTGGAACTAGTATTGGAGATGTTCTCAGTTCCTGATATTAAAACAATTTACTCCCCTCTTAAGTTTATGTTACAATGTTATTTTAAGATGGGGGTACATAATTTTGAGCTCAGCTGGCCACATCAGCTTATCTTGCGTGATGGCGGCAGGAAAAGACTCCTCTGCTCGATTTCTCCCCTGTGCTCTGGAGACACCTCACTGATAGCTAAATGGACCAAGGAGTATGCTGTCCGACTCTGGATTCAGCAAAGCTCTGACCAGGTGCTGCTCAATACCATCAAGACCACGGTCCCTGAAAACAAGAAGGATGTACCTTCTACTTCACAACTAATTGATACTCTAGTTCTACACTGAGCACAATACATCACAAACATTGAGTTCAGAGCGTTAGGCCAACTGTCAGCTTCATCTGAAATACTTTATACCAGTATTAACCTCCTTAATGGTTACTACGCCTCTGCACTTCCAGCATTATTTCTTTCTAGTCAATCATCTAGGTGTCAGTGTACTGTTTGGCCATTCCATGCCGTTTTACTTTCCTCCGACACCTTCTGTTCAGGCTGGAGCATTATAGGCTTTACATCATGTTTGCTACTGAACTACACATATATACAGGCATAAATTAACAATTCACATTCAATTTTCATTAAAAGATACTGAATGTTTCAAGCTTACCACAATTCATAGAATAAACACAGATACGTTGACTAGCAATGAATTCTGGCACAAATACTGGCACAAATTCCCATCTGCTTATGTTCCAGGCTTTTATTTAGCAAAAATATGAGCTGGCTTCAACGCACTGTTGCTTTATCAAGCTTATTTGAACTAGTGGTCTCGAACTAACGCTCCTAAGTGATTATATCAGCGAGTCTGGCCAATGGAGCCACGTTTCGACAAGTGTTTGAAAAAATTTTACCTTCCTACGTCTCCCCTAACAACCAAAGATAGTATTTATAGTCCGACCAATCGTGTTTAGTCTTATATTTGTTGCGCTCCAATCAATTTGGAGTTTACATGGTAGGCTATTTCCGTACGTAAGGTTTAAAAAATCTACCACTGAGCGATTCTGATTTTGGGGTGCTGTCTGACAGCACCATCATTTTATTTTGGCTATAACTTGTTAATTCCTAGACTATTTGCGTAACGTTTTACATATTCTTTGTCAGCAAGCCCTAAGGAACCCAAATATACAAATTTAAAAGAGCTAAGTGGCTGCGTTCAAAATATGCAATTTTCTTCTACCTCCTGTTTCGAAGATGTGCTGTCTGGGTACTGTAATGTTTTCAAACGTAAACCCATCTATTGTTATCTTTTCTAATAAGCGTTTTTCGTGATTTTAAAACCTAACTCTGGGAAGGTTAGTGTTTTTATCACTGTCCGTCCGAAAAAGTTAGTGCATGTGGCCTTACACGCGTGATAGTAGTAATTGTATATCGCGTTACGCTTGTTGGGGTGGCATTAATAGCGAGACGCGTGTTTAATTTTGCATGCGTTCGGCTTTCTGCCTCTCCCTTCTCTCTATCCTGCTTTATCTGTCTTTTAGCTACGCTGTGTATAAAATGGAATGAATGAAATATTAAAATTAGGTCATTGTTCAGCTTGCGTATCTCAAATGTTTTTCCAAGAAATACAGCACACGTTTCATTGAAGAAAGCGGGTAATAATATAGTAGGCTTTTACTATCAACGTGAAAGCGTTACAATTTGCAGACGAAGCATAAAACAAGGGGGATTTCGAGTACAGTTATTGTGACAGCACTGTTATTTTACCATTGCTCTTTTCTTTATTAGAATTTATTTGTTAGGCTTTATATTTACCTGATAATTTATATATGTGGATTAGAATATTTCACGACACAGACCGACCAGGGCATACAAACCTATTGGAATATGATATGAAACTGATAGACCCCACACCTGTCTGTATGAAACCATATTCGATTCCGTTTGCTAAGGAGAAAGCTTTGAAGGAAGAGATAGACTATCTGTTGAAGGCAGGAATTATTTTACACAGTGAATCCTCATATAGTTCCGGTGTTGTACTCTTAAGGAAACCCTCTGGAGAACATAGACTCTGTATAGATTACAGGAGACTGAATGTTATTACAGAAGGACAGGTGGATCCATTGCCGGATACAAATCAGCTGTTTGCCAGACTAAATAAAGCTAAATATTTCTCAAAAGTGGATCTGAGTAAAGGATACTATCAGATTCTAGTAAAGCCTGAGGTTAGACCATACCTAGCTTTTAGTACCTCAGAAGGACACTATGAGTTTAATAGATTGCCATTTGGATTGAAGAATGCGCCTAGTGTCTTCTCTAGAATGATGAGAAAATTATTGGACCCTCTGAATAATCCATGTATAACAAATTTCATGGATGATATCCTGATAGCAACAGAAACATTTGAGGAACACATTGACTCTCTGAAGATGCTGTTTGATCGACTTAGGGAAGCAAATTTAACAGCCCGACCAACCAAATGTTGCGTTGGATGTAAAGAATTGGAATTTTTGGGACACACAGTTTATCAGGGAAACATGACCCCTGACCCAAAGAATTTAGAGAAACTACAGAAAGCCCCGAGACCACAAACCAAGAAGGACGTGAGATCCTTTGTCTCATTATGTGGTTTCTACCAGAAGTATATCAAAAACTTTAATTCCATATGTGCACCGTTAACTGATTTGACACGTAAAGGACATCCAGATCGCATTACATGGACACCACAATGTGAAATGGCTTACCAAGAATTGAAGGAAAAGCTCACAAGTAAACCTATTTTGAAATTACCTGACTTAAGTCAAGAATTCATAGTAAGGACGGATGCCAGTAATATTGGGTTAGGTGCAACTCTACTACAGAAATCAGATGCATTGGATGGGGAATTAAGCCCAGTGGCATATGCTAGCAGAAAGTTGAATAAAGCTGAAATCAACTACTCAACTAGTGAAAAAGAATGTCTTGCAGTAATATGGGCAATAAAGAAATTCAATATTTATCTGTATGGGAAGGCATTTAAGTTGCAAACGGATCACAAACCTTTATCGTTTCTAGCCCAGGCTAGGCATGAGAACTCTAGGTTACTCCGATGGTCCTTGCTTTTGGCTCCCTATAATTTTAGCATTGAGTATATATCTGGAAAAACAAATTTGGGAGCGGATTTTTTAAGCCGCCATCCGTGTGATGAGAATCACCGTAAACCCCAGAAATAATAATAAATTTCTCTATGTGTATATAGAGCAGGTCCTGGAGCAGGTCGGCCGCTTTAAATGCCTCGGAGCTGTTGTGGACCGAAGGGGAGGCATCGGGGAGGAGTTGGCCACTCGGGAGGCGGCGGCTGGGAGACTTTTTCAGGCCATGGATCGAGGATTCCTCAGCGGGAGAGGGGTTGGTGGGAGAACGGGGGTGGCTGTGTGCCGCTCCACCTGTGTCCCAGTCTTGACATATGGATGCGAGTCGTGGGCAATGACTGCAGCCCATAGGGGCCAGATCCAGACCTCGGAGGTGAGATATCTGAGGAAGGTGGTTGGGGTAACGGGAAGAGACGTGGTACGCGGCCGGACGATACGTCAAGGCCTAAAATGCCACCCCCTACAGACCCAAGTAGAACAGTCCCAACTGGGATGGTTTGGCCGTGTCTGCAGAATGGGAGAGGATCGGCTGCCACGACAGGCATGGGAAACAAAGAGCCAAGGATCCAGACCCCGAGGACGACCCAGAGTCCGCTGGGAGGACAACATTAGACAATCTTTGAAGGACCGGGGACTAGAATGGAGCCGGGCCAGGAGGAAGACAGCCGATAGAATAGTCTGGCGCTCTCTCTTCCAAACCTCTACACCTCACGGTAGAAGGGGAACGACTAAGTAAGTAAGTATATAGAATAAAGGACTGACATATAATGTCTGTTTTAAGAGGGGAGATGTCGTGAATTATTCTAATCCCCATATATAAATTAAAACGTAAATGCAAAGCCTAACAAATAAATTTAATAAAAGGAAAGAAGAATGGTAAAGAACAGTGCTGTCACAATGCCTGTACTCAAAATCCCCCTTGTTTTCTACTTCGTCGGCAAATTGTAACGCTTTCACGTTGATAGTAAAAGCCTACTGTGTCGCTGCACGCTTTCTTCAATGAAACGTGTACTGTATTTCTTGGAAAAACCTTGAGATACGCAAGCTGATCAATGACCTAAATTTAATATTTCATTCATTCCATTTTATACACGGTGTAACTAAAAGACAGATGGACTAAAGGATAGAGAGAAGGGAGAGGCAGAAAGCAGGGACACCTGCAACACTAAACACGCGTCGCGCGATACACAATTGCTGCCATCACGCGTGTAAGGCCACATGCACTAACTTTATTTCAAATCGACAGTGATAAAATTCACTACCCATACCAGAGTTAGGTTTTAAAATCCTGAAAAACGCTTATTGGGAATTATGACATTATACCGGTTTACGTTTGAAAACATGACAGTATCCAGACACCACATGGGGATTGAAGTGAACAGGAGGTGGTAGAAAATGCACATTTTGAACGCAGCCACCTAGCTCCCTTAAATTCGTATATTTGGGTTCCTTAGGGTTTGCTGACAAAGAATATGTAAAACGTTACGCAAATAGTCTAGGAATTACCAAGTTATGGCCAAAATAAAATAGTGGGGGTGCCTGACAGCATGAAATCATTTCTGCTCATAAAATTTTTTTATAACGTGTTTGAAGAAACATTACGTTACGGAAATAGCCTACCATGTTAACTCCTATTTGATTGGAGCGCAACAAATGAAAGACTAAACACGATTGGTCGGACTATAAATACTATCTTGTGTTGTCAGGGGAAACGTGAGAAAGGGGTACTTTTTTGAAAAGATGTGTAGACATGGTTTGATTGGGTAGAGCTACGAATATACTCAATTCAGAGCGTCTGTTCATTGCCACATCTTGTAATAAACCTACTAAGAAGCAGTGCGTTGAGCACCAGTGTATATTTTTTATAAAATAAAGCCTGGGACATCGGCAGATCGGAGTTGTGCTATATTCATTGCCAGTCAACGAAACTGTTTATTATTATTTCCATGAATTGTGGTAAGCTTGAAATATTCAATATCTTTTAATGAAAATTGAATGTAAATTGATAATTTATGTCTGTATATATGTGTGGTTTAGTAGCGAACATGATGTAAAGCCTATAGTGCTCCAGCCTGAACAGAAGGTGTCGGAGGAAAGTAAAACTGCATGGAATGGCCAAACAGTACACTGACACCTAGATTATTAACTAGAAAGAAATAATGCTGGAATTGCAGAGGCGTAGTAACCATTAGGGAGGGAAATACTGGTATAAAGTATTTCAGATGAAGCTGACAGTTGGCCTAACGCTCTGAACTCAATGTTTGTGATGTATTGTGCTCAGTGTAGAAATGGAGTATAAATTAGTTCTGACGTAGAAGGTACAACCTTCTTGTTTCAGGGACCGTGGTCTTAAAGTTATTGAGCAGCACCTGGTCAGAGCTTTGCTGAAGCCAGAGGTGGACAGCATACTCCTTGGTCCATATAGCAACCAGTGGGGTGGCTCCAGAACTCATTTAAATAATCGAGCAGAGGAGTCTTTTACTGCAGTCATCACGCAAGATAAGAGAGTGTGGCCATGGAGCTCAACATTATGTACCCCCCATCTTAAAATGACATTATAAACTAAAATTAAGAGGGGAATTTAATTGTTTTAATACCAGGAACTGAGAACATCTCCAATACTAGTTCCAATAGAAACAAACTATTGAAGTCATGATGACAAATACCAACAGAGCTTGAACAAAACAAAACCAGTATTACCTCATATTACCACTACACAACTGACACACATAGGATACCATTAATAATATATGTCACTATAAGAATCATATTAATAAATTCTGTACATATAACTTGTAATTAAATTGATTGTGATTCCTGGTTCCCTTTGTATTTGAATCAGGACACATATACATTCATGACAGCACTGAATACATATTGTTATTTGAAGTTATCAGTGACTCCTTTAAGATATCCTCTTAGAGTGTTATATGTATGTGAGTGTCACAGTGTTGTCAAGTGTGGTGGAATAAATTAAATTGTTTATCTGTCTGTTGTTGTTGTTATGACTTACACTTCATCATACACATACCCTAGACATATAACGTAGTCATCACACTATTCCAGAATAATTCTGACTGAGGTATACATATGTGGCAGTAAGTAAGGTTATCTATAATACACTACTCTTATTAGATATAGATACCTTCACAGCTGATCTCAGTCAGTACAATAAGTCCCCTATAAATATTTATAACATCCCACTTTACCACACCGAACACCCAGACAGTGTTCGTAGACTTTCTGAAAAACAATATATAAATACAATGTCTAAGTGAAATTCAATATCATAAATAATAACACTTACCATTCAGAAAACATGCGCCCACCACAGTTAATAAGCGTGTATTCATATATTTGTATAAGTGTACGAATGTGCACTTTTCATATATATATTTATATATATATATACTAGCAATAACCCGTCAAACTTGACGGGTTTTTAATTATAGTGTGCTGTTTCCGTTCCCGGACGAGCAGATAGAAGTACATTCTTAGAGTGTTTTTGGTTTCGTTCCATTATACAGTGTAATCAAATTGTTCATGAACACCGTCATTTGAACGCTTTTCTTTGTTGATCGTAACTATTTTCGAAAGAGTATATATAAAGGAAACAATACAATTTTTCAACACGGTTGCATTCCTCAGCTGTGACCATCGGTAATTATGTTAGTTGGGATATATATATATATTTAATATTCCATTCATGTCATTTTATACACTAAGTTACCATAAACGAAAGACAGATGGACTAAGGATAGAAAGAAAGGGAGGGGCTGAAAGCCGGAACGCAGGCAATACTACCACAGTCTCGCGATACACAATTACTACCATCACGCGTGTAAGGCCACAAGCACTAGTTTTTTTCAAATCGACAGTGATAAAAAACACTACCCATACGAGAGTTAGGTTTTAAAAACGGGAAAAACCTTATTAGGAAACATGACATTATACTGGTTTACGTTTGAAAACATTACAGTACCCAGACACCACATCGATCGAAGTGAACGGGAGGTAGAAGAAAATACATATTTTGAACGCAGCCACTTAGCTCCTTTAAATTTGTATATTTGGGTTCCTTAGGACTTGCTGACAAAGAATATGTTAAACGTTACGCAAATAGTCTAAGAATTAACAAATTATAGCCAAAAGAAATAGTGAGGGATGTCAGACAACACCAAAATCAGAATCATATATATATTAGGGCTGGGGTTGATTTAGAATATCTTAATCGATTCATTGAATTACTAATCGAAGATTAATCAAGCAATTTGATACATTAAAATAAATCGTACCGTATATAACATTTTTTTTAAACCACTAAGGACTTTATTTTATTTGTTACATCGTCCTGAAAATATAATGACAATACTAATCAGTTACAACCATACAATGTATTATTATTGACCATACTTGCCAGAAATTCCATGTCATAAACTTCTAACATAGCAAATGCTCTCGCATTTAAGCAAAAAAAAAAAACATAAATATTGTTTAAATCAATTAATCGACATTAAGAAAACACAAACAGCTAAGCTATGGACCCCTGAAGGAAAACGAAAGAGAGGCCGACCAAAAATAACTTGGCGGAGGACGGTGGAGGCTGAGATGCAAAGAATGAACCAGAGCTGGGGGCACTGTACGAAGGATGGCCACCGACCGAGCAAAGTGGAATCAATTTGTTGTTGCCACCAGGCGTGATGACCACTGACTGCTTTGACGGTCGGCGGCTAAGGATCAAAGATATATATATATATATATATATATATATATATATATATATATATATATATATATATATATATATATATATATATATATATATATATATATATATATCATAAATAATAACACTTACCATTCAGAAAACATGCACCCACCACAGTTAATAAGCGTGTATTCATATATTTGTATAAGTGTACGAATGTGCACTTTTCATATATATATATATATATTTATATATATATATATATACTAGCAATAACCCGTCAAACTTGACGGGTTTTTAATTATAGTGTAATTATAGTATATTGCCCCCGCGTAGTTTTCAGGGTCTCTGAAGACACAAAGAAAGAAGAGGTCTGCTGCACCCTATAACATGTCGTACAAGACGACTAACATGATGTTGTGCACGTGGCTGACAACCTCATCACGTTTTTTTTTTTTTTTTCGTACGCCCGCTAATACTCGAGGCGAAATCTCAGGTTATTATTTATGTCTAGCCTGACATTGATTTTACGTGAGTATCCCTTTTTTCTTGTACAGAGACAGGTGTCCCTCGCCATTCAGGCAGATACTCGCCGATTTCGGAGGTACCCATTAGAGCTGGGTCGGCTCAGGAGCCGTCAATCCCTGGTCGACGACACTGCTTCAAATGTCCTCGCCAGGTCTCGAGTTAATCCAGTCCAAATCCCGGTCGACGAAAAATCCTCAAATGCCGTCGCCCGGGTTTGATCCTGGATCACCCGGTCGCCAGAGCGGTGTGGTAACCACTACGCTAGCGCGGCTCCCCACCTCATCAAGTAAAACTAACTACCACTAAAACCATCGCTGTAAGAGCATGTAAAGGTTGGAGCAGGCTTCCTGCAAGAGGACCATGTACAGTTTGAGATGAAGGTTTCAGGCCTTTGTCAGCGGTTTACATTTATGTCGTAAACAACCATTTTGGACCTTCCGAATAACGGAACATAATAACTGCCCTGGTTAATGGAGTTTCGGACAGTCACCTGAAGGCTGCAGTAGCTGCCTCTATCTCCATTTTCATGATAGAGATTATCAGGTAAGCGGCGCCGCTGTATTCAGCGACGACCCTGCCCTTAAACCGAGAAGCGCCATTCTGGTTTCTCACCACAGAGAAGAAACTCATCAGTGTGTTCTATGTCATCATCATCCTTAGTATGAATATGTTACATTGCTTTCCCACTGCACCAATCTCTTCACTCCCTGCCAAGAGTAATGATGACTTGCTGGTAGTCTGTCCAGCTCTCACCCGTTGTGCTATACTTCGCCCCCCCCCCCCCCCCAACCCTCCCCTTTTTGAATACTGTCCAGTCGTGGTCTCTGCCTTTGCAGTCTATGACATTCTTCTTTCTAGTCTCACTCCCTTGATGCCAGCTATGTTTTCATTAAGTCTTTTGTCGGTAGTCACCTGCATATGAGCCATTTCATATCTGAGTGTAATCGACAGAAGTCCAAGCACGTACCTCATCGTTACAGACGGGGACGATAGCCTAATTCATTGATTTCCACACAAAGTCGATACTACAAACTTTTTTATAAACTGAAAATAATATCTTTGAACGCCGGTTACATGTTTTAAAGTTCGTACAAACGACGCAAGCTCTCCATCTGTGCGATACGTGCGCCACTTGTGTGCCCATCCTTGTCCTTCTTCAACCAACTGTCGTGTTTGACTTCGTTGGAGGTCCACGTGATCAGTTCGGGTTTTATTCACGTGTAACTAATGACCGTTCCTTGATCGATTAAATCTCGCCGATCACAAACGATTTTTTTCCGTACGAACAGTTGGGATTGTTATTCATACGTGACTGAAAAATAGTCTCCACTGATTAAACCTGACCGATTATTGAAGACTCAGAACAGATTAGTTCATTTTCACACGTGAGAAATGGATATTTTTAACGATTAGCCCAAATCTCGCCTACAACTAATCGCGTTGACAGGGTGCCCGGAGAGAATTCCCATCGACCTGTAATATTATAAAGTGATGAATTTTTAAAACTAAAGTACCAAACTACATTCGGTCACAACGGTAAAAAAAAAAATAAAACAATGATGGAGACTGTATGCTGAGTGGTACTCAGGGAATGGTTTATTTGTGCGAAGCACGGACATGGGCTTCTGCTTTTGTTCCACAGCATCAGGGCCGACCTTAGACCGATTTAACTTATTTGACCCAATCGAGCCCGGTGCTCAAAGGGTGCCCCGCACTCGGGCTCCCACCACAAGCTTTGAAAAAAGAATGTATCAGGAATGTATGCTATTACACTAATAATAATAATAGCCCCTTCAGTCATAACTGACTATGGGAATGCGCCCCTGAGGTGACAGCCCTCAGCTGCTTTTTTTTTCCTGGTGTTCCTTTCGACGTATTCTCCTCTCTTCTGCCTGTTGTGTGAGCTTCTTTTCGCCCAGTCTGAGGTGGCGCCGCAGATAGCATCGCAACTTGGTGCGATCGGCAGCTTCATCCTCCCAGGTTGCTGGATTTATGTCCAGTGCCCTCATGTCTCTCTTGCACACATCGTGGAATCTCAGCTGCGGTCTCCCAACTGTTCTTTTGCCATCTGCCAGTTGTCGGTAGAAGATATCTTTCGGGATGCGACCATCTTCCATGCGGCGGACATGGCCAAGCCAGCTTTTACACTGTATTAGAAATAAAACAATATCTTTACTTATTAGCAATATGTTGGCAAAACTATAATCTGGAGTCAAGGGAACCCCGACAGATTTGTCCGAATCTGGAATTCCAGAAAATAGGACCGCCTTGTAATGCTTTCAGTTGGCATCTCCAGTGTGTGTCATATCAAACGTCATTTTTACTTTAAACAATTATTCAATACCATAATACCCGCCGTAAGTACTTCGGTCGGTCGGTCGGTCAGTCACATTTTGCACACCGTCATTTCCGCTCTTTTTCTTTTAACTTTCAACCACAGCTAAGGGGGTGCAACTGTGGTTGAAAGTTAGAAATAATTGTATTGTTTCCCCTTATATGTACTCTCCCGAAAATAGAAAAAAGTGCGCAAATGAAGGTGTGCATGAACAGTTTGATTATGGAAAGAAGCCAACAACACGATTGATAAACAGTACATGAACTGGAGTTTCGTCAAACTTCAAACGTTGTTCTCAGAGGCAGTAAGTCGACCATGGCTTCTCAGAGGCAGTAAGTCGACCAGGGCAAGATTTTAACAGATGCACGAACAATTACAAGAAATGTTGTCATAAAAGAAATGTTAGTTATTTAGTCAATTTACGGTCCATTAGATCATTATCACTGCTCCACATGTCATTTAGGTAAGGTTACTCCATGTCTTCATATTTAATACATCCATATAATTTTCACTACAAATATCTAATGTGGATACTCTGATCTAGTATAAGGGAATATATAGATATATAGTTAGCAATACCTTGCATAAAGAAATGTTACAATTGTGAGTGAATCAACAAAGAACATCCCTCAGTCTACTTTCACTCGGTTCTTTCATCAGGGCCCTGTCGTGCATTTCTCACTTTCTTACCCTATAACTTGCCGTTGTTCACCGTTTGGCGCACGTTATGACACAATCTGTTTTATCGATTGGTGAAGCGAATACCCAGCTCTGCAGATCTTGGTTTCATCCAATTTGCCCGGGGGGCGTTCTCTTCAGGCGATAAGTTTATTCAGATTTTTAAGTTAGTGTCACTTTATCAGTTCAGGTAAGAATTAGTGTAAGCGGGTTCACTGTGTCAGAATCACGAGGTTTCCACTACTTAGGGAAAAAAAGTCAGGTTTGTAACTTTCGATCAAAGGTAGCCTTCTTGGTCACACCACAAGTTGACAAAATTGCGAAAAAAAGTTACTGTTTGTAATAGTTTACTTGCCACCAGGCTGCACTGTTCTTGAGTGTTTTTTTTCCTCAGGAAGAATCAAAATCAGGCGCAAGAGGCCCGTTATCTCATTTAACCGTTAAAGTACTCGTAAAGATTTTGCACCAAGCCACTCTAAGGTAAATGTTTTAGTTCTTCACAGATATCACTCATACGTACTTAGCGCTGGCAAAATTTGGGTACCACAGTTTCACTATATATAAATGGAAAGAACTCATATCAAATAATTATACATACTATAACTGATAATTTAAACCGCAAGCGCAGCTTGTCTTATCATTTAAATTTTCCCGTGAAATAAGTTATATATAAAAATCATCAATCCTCATGAATTAGGAATACCTACGTGTTCCGTCACCACTCATGAAGCATCTAGCATTAATAAAGTTAGTTTAGAAAGTTTATTCTCGTCTGATTATTAGCAGTTAAATTAAATTCCTTTATTAGGCTACAATGAGTTTAAAGCTAGAAATATAATATATTCTGCATTCCACTGAGACCACGTCCCTAGAAAATAATACAGACTTAAATATATATTAACTCTCTGCACAAATCTAACTAGCAAAATGAAATAAGCGAGTTAACACTTTAAACACTTCACAAAATACTAGATATTATATATGATATTTTACCTCCAAACAGAATTACAGTTTCACAACGACTAGGATAATTCACTAGATAGGTATTTAGAAGCTCGGCACAATTTTGACGAGAAACTAATGACTTCGCTATACAAGCTTCATTCACTAGCACGAGTGATTCTGTCTACTGCAAGTTGGAGAATGAAAAGAAAGTTTCAAACTCTGGTTAATATCTATTTCCAGACAAAGAGGTAAACGTTTAATTTCGCAAAACGAAGTACTCTCCCCTTTTCCGTCTTTAACGCTTACGTTTAACACCTTCACGCATGCCGTAACTGCCACCTTGCGTCTCTGACCCCTCCGTCTAAGAAACGGCCGAAGCGCTACGTGTCAGATGCAAATGTAGACAACTTGTCTGCACTGCAGGGGCAGTTTTTGCACCTACCCCGAGAAACTCATCCTGAGAACCATAACTGACACTTTGCTTTCTCGCACCTTACTCCAACTCTGGCCGTGGAGCGTGAGTGTCATATCACCTGACACTGAGAATCTACCTTGGAAACTACATGTCAGATGCAAACTACCAGACACATGTCTCCTCATCATGTCTGACGGAGTGAATTCGCACACTTCAGGCCCAGAAACTTAGCCGAAACTGTAGACAGCTGTCTGCTCCCCTGTCTGACGGAATGCATTCTAACACTCTGCGTCTCGGGTAGGGCTGACACGTTACGTCATAACTGCGTTCTCAGTTTAATCAGCAATGAAATGCGTTTCTAAATGAGAAACGAAACTGGCGAAAGTGAGAATGGGAAAAATATTATTTCTCGCAAACGAATGGATGCGAAAAATACAGGAAAAAGGTAAAGAGTGATAATAAAAATAGAGGATACGGGTGAAAGAAAAAGAAGAGGATATAGGCAATTTACGATCAATAAACTCGCTGTGACAAATGACGGTACCTGCAATGAAATGACCACAGTAGTGATAGTACCGTCTGTAATACAAGTAACAGAAACAACACACTATAATTAATAACCAGTCAATGTTGACGGGTTATTGCCAGTCCTATATATAAAATACCAGCTTTTTTCTGTCAGTGCGTAACGCTAAGGGATGCAACTTGTGTTGAAGGTTAGACATTAATTGTATTGTTTCCCTTATTTGTACTCTCCCGAAAATAAAAGTAACACTTACCAAAGAAGAATGCGCAAATGACGGTGTGCACAAAAATCTATTTATAGAATGTGTAATCTCGTAAACACACATTGGGATCCTCGCTGCTGCTACGTACTGTAGTGATTGTGACGGTTTTGCCTCCCCTGCTTTGCAGAAGTGGTCCAACAGTGACCAAACTCAAGATTACCTAATATAGCCTTCAATGGAGTCTATCTGTATACAAGATTACTCTTGGTAGAAATGCAGATAGAAGAGTAGTAAAGATTGTATCACATGGGAGTCTTCACAAGAAATTCAGGTAAGCGAAAACAATGCTGGCTGTCACTAAGCACGTTAATTCTGTAACCTGCCGACCACTTTGTGAAGAATGTAAGCACTTATTTATCAGCTCGTTAAGCCCCCACCCCTGATTTACTCAGTGGAATTATCTTAATCAAGTATAGCTCTGTTTAGAATGTGTGTAGTAATTGATTGAGACAAACATTCAGTAAATTAAAAATGATAAAATCGAAGTTAAATTTGTAACATTTCAAATAACAAAATTTAATAATCACTTTAAGTTTAACAGTTTGAAAATAATTTGAATAGTTATAGATAAAGAAAAGCTACCATCCTCGTATTTGGGGATTGCAAAAAGGGTAAGAAAGTTCAGATGGCAGCATATATTTGAACTTAGCTGCCAATGACGGTTCTGTCTTTTCACACTGATCATTCGTCTCTGGTCAAGGTTGTCGGGTGTAGCTCGTCTCCCAGAAACTTCAAGGAAAGTCTACACAGTGTTCTTTGTCTTAAAGCGTAGGCCACTGATCCCGTCTTGTTCCAGAAGTAGTATGTTCTGCTGGTACCACCAATAACTGTGATAGAAGAATAGAAAAAAACGCTCTTCTGAGTATGGCATTCTCCGACACAGTTATGTGTCCCCCTCTTCTATTTCACCATCCCACTTAACTTAGAGTTTACCCTCGATGAGAATTAAATTTAATCCCTCGGGATAAAACTTCCTTTACATTTAAAATGAACAGCTTTAGCTTTACATTGCATTTAAATGAAAAAAAGTTAAACGTACAGATATAATATGTTTTACATTTACATCTCCACTGTTTGAAAAGTGTTCACAATATAAATTCATTCGTGTTTCATTTACATTTACACTTGTGGAAAAGTTTGAAACTTCTATTAATTAAAATGAATATTTTCCCATGGACATTTACACTGGTTCAAAGCGTGAAACTTTACATTAATTTTAAAGTGAATATGTTTATAGGGACATTTACACTGCTTTGAAAATATAAGTCTTCTGCTTAGAATGGACATCATTTCTTTTCATCTTTCCCTCCCTGCTCCATAGGGAACCTGGAACTACTTTATGCTTTTAGTTCTCTTTACGAAACTATCAATAAAGCAATCACCAGCCCGTGCAGTGGTGGTTCATGAATCATCATTCTATACGCTGAGGTTGCCAGCCTCAAATGACTTTGACATCCAATAACGAGTTTCACACAATAAAATTCACATGGTAATATATACATATATATGTTAGTTCACATGTTAGTAATAAAATATGAGATGTAAATCCAACTTACGCCAATCCTGGCTACAGACTTGTCGCACAGATGAATAAAAGATACGAATCGTTCTCTTACAACACGTGTCTGGGATTTCTTTTAATTTTAACATAGATTGCCCCTTCTGACTCCATGTTTCTTCAATTTCCTAGTCCCGGTTGTTCCTTATTAAAATTTGAAAGAGATTTCCTGTGCTTTATAAGTCTTATCTGGTTCTCCAATAAAAGGTCCGGATAACAATTAGGAATTATGAATCTAGTTCTTCCTCTGGCGAAGGTTTGATGTCTTGGCGAGCGAGCAAATCACAGAGAAAATAAAATGAAATTGTCAGCCTATATTCCCTCCAGTGATGTTATGAATCTAATCAGAAAGATCCAATCATTTCAAATCATGCAGGATAGGCTGTGATATTTCAACATAGTCCCACGTGAAATAAGGTGCGTGCCTGTAAAGGTCACGTATCACCATATATGGACATCTGATGCCTTGTATACACTCTTACAAACACATGTGTAGACTATATATATATATATATATATATATATATATATATATATATATATATATATATATATATATATATATATATATATATATATATATATATATATATATATGCGCGAAGTTACATAACGCGAATTATATTTGCAAACCTTAAACCTCAATGGCTTGGTATATTGGAAAACGAAGGGGACCCAAAGACGCAACAATAGAGAATGCAGTCAGCGACCCATAGCTTGACTGCTTGCGTCAGGGTCAGCGAACCAGAGCTGACTAAGACCCTACTCCACCTCTAAGTGGTGGTCCTGGAAATAGGCTGTATCACTGCTGTCTGGCTGAGAGAGTAGGGATCGAAGAGGGAAGGCTAACCCGGTCCCAAAAAATGCCGTGCGGAAGTCGGATGTGTCGGCCGAAAGGCGCAAATATCGCAGCTTCGCTGTAAACGGGCACAACGCAACCAACGTCCTTTTCAGGACGAACGAGGAAGAAGAAGAAGAAAACGAAGAAAATCGATACAGGATTAGGGCTGTTACTAATACAGAATCAGTAACTTGTAACCAGAGTCGTTCCTTTGTTCTACTGAACAAATCCAGCTACTGGTTGATGATTCTGTTTGCCGACGAAAGCGGTCGGCATTAAAAAGAAGCAGGCATTGTTCATCGGCTTGCTGGAGGGGGGAATAGATGGATGGTAGGGTTATTGACCGATCGTTGATAGGTTAAACCTATCAAACTGCAAACGTGGCGTTTACGAGTACGCTGACTTGGCCATGTCCGCCGCATGAAAGATGGTCGCATTCCCAAATATATTCTCTGTGGACAACTGGTAGATGCCAAAAAAAAAAAAAAAAAACCAGCTAGGCGGCCACAAATGAGGTTTTAAAATGTGTGCAAAAGAAACATGAAGATGGTTGGACGAAGCTGCCGACTGCATAGCGATGGTGCAGCGCCGACTGCACAGCGATGACTGGCAGAGTGGCTACAGAACTTGCTCCTCGGGGTAAAGGACCGGGTTCGAAACCATATCACGTCATGCTGAGACCCCCTTGCAGGAAGCCTGCACAAAACATTCGCGTGCTCTGGCATCTGTGGCTTCTGAAGCAATGTGTGTGAAAAGATCATGCCAGCCCCCCCCCCCCCCCCCCCCCCCCCCCCAGCACAACCTCATATTAGCCCTATTACTACTTTGCCCCGTACGAGACCCCAGGGGACTACATGGGGCCCTTTGTTAAAGAATGTCTTGCAATAACAGGTTTTAGACAAATTTGGACAGTTGTTTTAGTCGATTTAAAATAAAACATAACATGCTATATGTCACGGGATTTGCCTCCCCTTTGCTCTGCAGTAGTGGTCCATCATCATCATCATCAGTTGCCATCTCCACAACGAAGGTTGGCTGTAATGGATCTCCAACGTCTTCTGTCTCTTGTCTTGGTGGTGCACTCTGATAGACTCTTTCCTGTCCATCTCTTGATGTTATCTTCCCACGTATAGCGCTGTCTTCCCCTTGCACGTTTGCCTTCAACTCTCCCTTCTGTTATGGTCTTCTGCAAGGTGTTATGCCTTTTTATGTGGCCAAAGTATTTTAGCTGCCGAACTTTGACCTCCCTCATTAGTTCTCTCTTCATACCTAGATTTTCTAGGACCTCCTTATTTGTTTTCATCTCTTTCTATGAGATACGCCCCATTCTTCTATATATCCACACTTCAAGAGCCTCAATTCTTTCTTCCAAATGCTTATTCATCGTCCATGTTTCAGCACCATACAGAAATGCATAATATATATAACACTTTATGATTCTCAGTTTTAATTTGTGAGATAACTGTTTGGATGTCAGTATATGTTTCATGTTGTTGAATGTACCTTTGGCCATTCCTATTCTCTTCTTGATTTCTGTTTCACATCTGCCATCTTCTGTTATTATATGACCAAGATATACGTAGCTCTTGACTTGTTCCAGGATTTTCCCATTTACGCTTATCTTTAATGTGGGTTTATCGTCTGTTTTGCAAATTATCATAGTTTTTGTTTTCTCAATATTAATGTCGAGTCCATATTCATGACTTATACTGTTCACTTGCTTCACTAGTTCTTGTAACTCCTGTTCGCTTTCAGCTAACAACACGGTATCATCTGCATATCTAAAGTTGTTTATTGACCTTCCTGGTATTTCCTGTATCTGTTTGAACATTTTTTTCGGTGTATAAATTAAATAGGCAGGGGGACAGCAAACAACCTTGTCTGACACCTCTTTTTATGTCTATGTATGGTGAATAATTCCTTCCCGATCTTACTGTGGCAGTTTGCTCCCAATAAAGGTTACTGAGTATTCTTATATCTTTTCCATCAATACCTATGTCTTTGAGGCATTCAATTAGTAGTGGTCCACCAGTGGCCAAAGCTCAAGAGTATCTAAATTGGGTCTTCAAATGTGTCTACACCTTCGCATAAGATTACTCTTGGCAGAGTTGTAGATAGAAGGATAATGATGCTTCTATCTCAAGGAAATGTTCACAAGATAATTCAGAAGTCCAGGACAAAACTGCATAGGGCAGAGCACTATTAACTTATATCTGATCCGGCACCTTTTGTGAAGTATTAAGCAATCGTGTGGCTTGTTCGTGCCCCCCGGTTTAATCCAGCGAAATTCCTGTCATAAGTATTTTTGGCTCTCTCTCTGTGTGTGTGTGTGTGTGTGTGTGTGTGTGTGTGTGTGTGTGTGTGTGTGTGTGTGTGTGTGTATGTGTGTGTGTGTGTATGTATGTATGTGTGTATGTATGTATATATATATATATATATATATATATATATATATATATATATATATATATATATATACATATATTTATATATATATATATCTATATATATATATATATATATAATATACTGAAGCACATTAAAAACGCACCACTATTATATATACCGATGCCGAGAAGCTGGCAAAAAAAAGTGTGGGAATGGATTTTCCCCGTGTTTGCCATGAGGTAGAGAGCGAATGGCTGCTGGAATGGAAAGTGCAAGATTCAACCCATGGGTGTGTGTACAGACTACATGAAAACGATGAAAGTTACACGTGCAACACGATTCTCAACAGCTATGACCCTGAAAATGTGTACGCGTTGTGGCAGTATACTCGGTATAAAAAGGCCGTTGAGACAAAACACCCAGTACATGTGCTTGAAATGCCACGACTATCTGAAAACGACCGCCAAAGAGCCATTGGTATGTTGGAGACCGGAATGAGCTCGCGGGCCATTGCCAGAAGGATGAATTGCCACCACAGCACTATTGTACGTCTCAATGAACGTTACGGAACCACTGGCAGTGCCCGGGATAGACTTCGGAGTGGCCAACCACGAGTTACTACCCTTGCGCAAGATCGTCATATTGTGCTGAGTCACCTAAGGAATTGACTCTCCCGGCAAGTCAAACAGCAAGAGCAATAGTTGGTAGACATGGGCAAGTCTCTCGAATGACAGTCATACGACGACTCAGAGATACAGGCCTTACTGCAAGACGACCTTATGTTGGGCCAAACTTGACTCACAGACATCGTCAGCAGCGCCTGCAATGGGCAGAGCAACATATCAGATGGACTAGACTGCAGTGGAATGCTGTCCTATTCACAGAAGAGAACAGATTCAACATATCCTTTGCAGATGGACGTATGCGGATTTAGCGACGGTGTGAAGAGCGCTTTGCAGATTGCTGTGTCAACCGATTTCGAGGTGGCAGTATTCACATTTGGGGAGGATTCAGTTTTCACCATCGCTTGCCTCTTCACGTCTTCTGTGGAAATGTTAATGCTGTGACATATCGAGATGAGGTTCTGGATGCACTGGTTGCTCCTGCGTTCACAATTTATCCAGACTTGCAGCTTCTCCAGCAGGATAACGCACGTGCATTTTTTTGTATTTTTGGTTTGCGCCCTTGCCTGCACAGAATGCAATGAATTTCATAACAATCAAATGTACAAATTAATGACCAGCATGGATTCATAGGAAAATGAATAAAGATTCCAAATATGTAAACTTGTACACACTTATATTTACATTTCACACTCTGTTCCTGGATTATACAGGTGGTGCGTTTTTTTAATGTGCTTCAGTTATATATATATATATTTATATATATATATATATATATATATATATATATATATATATATATATATATTATATATATAATATATATATATATATATATATATATATATATATATATATATATATATATATATATGATTCTCGATCATACATGCGCTCTCATGTCTATAAGAACTTAACCAACTATGAATTTGTAAAATAACATACAACAAATTTAATAATCAATTAGTCTTTAACAAGTTAAAATAAATATGGATGAAAGTGACTTTAGAGAATGTCTTCACTGAGACTTAATTGGGGACTGATGATTATTGTCCTGTGGACTTGGACATATAAGCTAGCTTATGATGATGATGGCTGTCTACGGCACCCTACTTCTACCTTGTGTTGATCGTATGTGGTTCGGATCGCTACCCTGACAGGTAGGCAGCTTATTTATGTTTCAAGGTTTTAGAATGACTGCTTTCTCTTGATATACCGTAACGACAACAGTTCACAACTGACAAATGATCACAATGATCGATGACAGACTCCACTCCGACAGCAGTAGCAATTTAACGCTGAACTTTATTTACAGAATGCAGGTGCATAAAATATGCCACATATTAGGACGATGAGTGTGAAAAAAAAAACAAGAAATAAATCAGTAATGCAGGAGAGAACGAAGAATGTTGAAGGACGTACACAAATATCTCACACAACAGAATTATCTTCCTACGAATCTGACAAATGATGAATTAGACTAGCGGTCAATTTGGCAAGCGATGAACTTAGCAAGCGATTAATGTAGCTCCTGTTGAATGTATCTTACGATGAATGTGCGAGTGCGATAAAATTGTTCTTGTGGTGAATTGAGCGCGATGAAATTCCTTGCGATGAATTTTTACGTAATGAACTGGGTGCGATAAATGGAAGCCACACCATGAGATCGCTCCCAGACATGCTCTTGACTACAGCAAGTACTTAACAGTTCCACGCGTCACCGTTAGACGCCGACTAGTCTGGGACACTGGACATTTTCCTGAACTCTACAACAAGCAACTGAGTGCATCCACAAGCTGGGAACAACAATCACAGGGGCACAAGTGCGGAATGTTGTAGAAGCTTTAGAAACGTTAGCTGAATCTGCACTGGCTTACACTTTCCACAAACTACAACATTTCTGACAGCGCAAACTTGTCTCCAAACATGATATCTTGTTAGGAAACTGCTGCTCGTATGTTCCTCAATTTGAGAACCAAAAAAAAAGGGTGGGAGTTGGGGGTGGGGGTAGCATTATAAGGCAGGCCTGGGTGTTTTTTGGAGTCCCTCTAGTTCTCTGACCCTGGAGATTTCAGAAACGGAATAGCCTTGTAATGCTGTAAACTGGTTTTTTCTGATTGTGTGTTCTATCTAACGCCAGAGGTTTATCCATGCCGTCTTTGCACTAATGGTAGACACAAAACCATCCCAAATTTAAGCCGATTAATCACCGTATTTATTATTTATCGTATTTATTAATCACAGTATTAATCTTTTGTACCAGCTCTTCTTGCTAACAAATGAAGGTGATCATAATGTGTATGTCGAAGTACATTAGCTCATCTTTTATGATGTCGTTTTAGAAAAGCACGGCCCGTTCACACGGTGTTTCTTAATTTGTTGTCTACGGCGTCCGTAAATGGATTCTAGAGTAGTACGTGTACGTAACCTGAAAGTTTGAATTTTATTTTCACCAAAATGTATACTCGGAAAATTATCATAGATTTTTGCATTGCTTCTTCTTCTTCTTCAAGTACCATAGCTGGTGGCGTATGTGATTATGTCTCTGCACAACTTTCTGTCTACAGTACTACTGATCAATTCTGTTGTTGAATTCTTTCCATGCCATGATGTCAAACTGTCCAGAATCTTCTCTCTTTGTCGTACTCTTATCTCTTTTTTCCTTCTCTTTCCTGTTGTCACGATATATTCCAACTTTCTTCTTCTCATAACATGCCTAAAGAAAGTGAACTGTTTCTTTCTAACTTAAGGAATAAGTTTCCTTTGCGCATTGGCTTCTTTCAGGACATCCTCAATTTAGCTGTCCATGGTATTTTTAACATCATCCTCAAGTGCTTTTCCTACTTACGTACTTACTTAGTCGTT
Organism: Oreohelix idahoensis; assembly: GCA_024509875.1. NCBI lineage: Eukaryota > Metazoa > Mollusca > Gastropoda > Stylommatophora > Oreohelicidae > Oreohelix > Oreohelix idahoensis. The sequence goes on from JAMPIV010006453.1 coordinate 81,887, forward strand.
CCTCTTCTACCATGAGGTGTAGAGGTTTGAAAGAGAGAGCGCCATACTGTCCTATCGGTTGTCTTCCTCCTGGCCTGGTTCCATTCTATTCCTCGGTCCTTCAGAGATTGTCTAATGTTGTCCTCCCAGCGGACTCTGGGGTCGTCCTGGAGGTCTGGATCCCTGGCTCGTTAGTCTCCCATACCTGCCGTCGTGGCAGCCGATCTTCTCCCATTCTGCAGACATGGCCAAACCAGCTTTTCCTACTTGTTTAAAAATTGTCCATGACCATGAATGTCAGGACTGATTCTATATAACACTGAAGAACTCTCTTTCTTATTTCCATTGACCAAGAGTTGCTGCATACAATAATCGTCATATTGTAGAAAGCTGCTTTTGTCTGAGCTATTATACTCTTCACTTCTGCATTTAAAGAAATATTTTTCTTTTACGTTCAATTTGTGTATTTCAGTCTGACTATATTTAAGCGTAATGATTTTTCTTTGTGATATCAATTTTTAATAATGCGTCTATGTACATTTTTTTTAATAAGAGGGGATCCGTAGTCTTCACCGGACAATCAGGTGTCCGTAGCCTTTACCGGACAATCACTGGGGTCCGTATCCTTCACTGGACAATCAGGTTTCCGTAGCCTTCACCGGACAATCAGGTGTCCATAGCCTTCACCGGACAAGCAGAGGGAGCCGTAGCCTTCACCGGACAAACAGAGGGGTAATCAGAAAGGTTCGTAGACTTCACCGGACAATCAGGTGTCCGTAGCCTTCACCGGACAATCAGGTGTCCGTAGCCTTCACCGGACAATCAGGTGCCCGTAGCCTTCACTGGACAAGCAGAGGGAGCCGTAGCCTTCACCGGACAATCGGAGGGGTAATCAGAAGGGTTCGTAGCCTTCACTGGACAATCAGGTGTCCGTAGCCTTCACCGGACAAGCAGAGGGAGCCGTAGCCTTCACCAGACAATCAGGTGTCTGTAGCCTTCACCAGACAATCAGGTGTCCGCAGCCTTCACCGGACAATCATAGGGTCCGTATCCTTCACCGGACAATCAGGTGTCCGTAGCCTTCACTGGACAATCAGAGGGGTCCGTAGCCTTCACCAGACAATCAGAGGGGTCCGTAGACTTCACCGGACAATCAGAGGGGTAATCAGAAGGGTTCGTAGCCTTCACCGGACAATCAGGTGTCCGTAGCCTTCACCGGACAATCAGAGGGGTCCGTAGTCTTCACCATACAATCAGAGGGGTAATCAGAAGGGTTCGTAGCCTTCACTGGACAATCAGGTGTCTGTAGCCTTCACCGGACAAGCAGAGGGAGCCATAGCCTTCACCGGACAATCATAGGGGTCCGTATCCTTCACCGGACAATCAGGTGTCCGTAGCCTTCACCGGACAATCAGGTGTCCATAGCTTTCACTGGACAATCATATGGGTCCATATCCTTCACCGGACAATCAGGTGTCCGTAGCCTTCACTGGACAATCAGGTGTCTGTAGCCTTCACCGGACAATCATAGGGGTCCGTATCCATCACTGGACAATCAGAGAGAGCCATAGCCTTCACCGGACAATCATAGGGGTCCGTATCCTTCACCGGACAATCAGGTGTCTGTAGCCTTCACTGGACAATCATAGGGGTCCGTATTCTTCACTGGACAATCAGAGGGGTCAGTAGCCTTCACCGGACAATCAGGTGTCTGTAGCCTTCACCGGACAATCACAGGGGTCCGTATCCTTCACCGGACAATCAGAGGGGTCTGTAGTCTTCACCGGACAATCAGGTGTCCGTAGCCTTCACCAGACAATCAGGTGTCTGTAGCCTTCACCGGACAATCAGGTGTCCGTAGCCTTCACCGGACAATCAGGTGTCTGTAGCCTTCACCGGACATTCATAGGGGTCCATATCCTTCACCGGACAATCAGAGGGGTCCGTAGTCTTCACCGGACAATCAGGTGTCCGTAGCCTTCACCAGACAATCAGGTGTCTGTAGCCTTCACCGGACAACCATATGGGTCTATATCCTTCACAGAACAATCAGAGGGGTCCATAGCCTTCACCGGACAATCAGGTGTCCATAGCCTTCACCGGACAATCAGGTGTCTGTAGCCTTCACCGGACATTCACAGGGGTCCATATCTTTCACCAGACAATCAGAGGGGTCCGTAGTCTTCACCGGACAATCAGGTGTCCGTAGCCTTCACCAGACAATCAGGTGTCTGTAGCCTTCACCGGACAATCATAGGGGTCCATAGCCTTCACCAGACAATCAGAGGGGTTTGTAGCCTTCACAGGACAATCAGGTGTCCGTAGCCTTCACCGGACAATCATAGGGTCCATATCCTTCACCAGACAATCAGAGGGAGCCGTAGCCTTCACCAGACAATCAGGTGTCTGTAGCCTTCACCGGACAATCATAGGTGTCCGTATCCTTCACCAGACAATCAGAGGGGTCCGTAGCCTTCACCGGACAATCATAGGGTCCGTATCCTTCACCAGACAATCAGAGGGGTCCGTAGTCTTCACTGGACAATCAGGTGTCCGTAGCCTTCACTGGGCAATCATAGGTGTCCGTATCCTTCACCAGACAATCAGAGGGGTCCGTAGCCTTCACCGGACAATCATAGGGTCCGTATCCTTCACCAGACAGTCAAAGGGGTCTGTAGCCTTCACCGGACAATCATAGGGTCCGTATCCTTCACCAGACAATCAGAGGGGTCCGTAGCCTTCACCAGACAATCACAGGGTCCGTATCCTTCACCGGGCAATCAGAGGGGTCCGTAGCCTTCACCGGACAATCAGAGGGGTAATCAGAAGGGTTCGTAGCCTTCACCAGACAATCAGAGGGGTCCGTAGCCTTCACCAGACAGAGGGGTAATCAGAAGGGTTCATAGCCTTCACCGGACAATCAGGTGTCCGTAGCCTTCACCGGACAATCAGGTGTCCATAGCCTTCACCGGACAATCAGAGGGGTCCGTAGACTTCACCAGACAATCAGAGGTGTCTGTAGCCTTCACCGGACAATCAGGTGTCCGTAGCCTTCACCGGACAATCAGAGGGGTCCGTAGCCTTCACCAGACAATCAGAGGGGTAATCAGAAGGGTTTGTAGCCTTCACTGGACAATCAGGTGTCTGTAGCCTTCACCGGACAAGCAGAGGGAGCCATAGCCTTCACCAGACAATCATAGGGGTCTGTATCCTTCACCGGACAATCAGGTGTCCGTAGCCTTCACTGGACAATCAGGTGTCCATAGCCTTCACCAGACAATCATAGGGGTCCATATCCTTCACTGGACAATCAGAGGGAGCCATAGCCTTCACCGGACAATCATAGGGGTCCGTATCCTTCACTGGACAATCAGGTGTCCATAGCCTTCACCGGACAATCATAGGGGTCCGTATCCTTCACTGGACAATCAGAGGGAGCCATAGCCTTCACCGGACAATCATAGGGGTCCGTATCCTTCACTGGACAATCAGGTGTCCGTAGCCTTCACCGGACAATCAGGTGTCCATAGCCTTCACTGGACAATCATAGGGGTCCATATCCTTAACCGGACAATCAGAGGGGTCAGTAGCCTTCACCAGACAATCAGGTGTCCGTAGCCTTCACCAGACAATCAGGTGTCTGTAGCCTTCACCGGACAATCAGGTGTTCGTAGCCTTCACCGGACAATCAGGTGTCTGTAGCCTTCACCGGACATTCATAGGGGTCCATATCCTTCACCGGACAATCAGAGGGGTCTGTAGTCTTCATCGGACAATGAGGTGTCCGTAGCCTTCACCAGACAATCAGGTGTCTGTAGCCTTCACCGGACAACCATATGGGTCCATATCCTTCACAGAACAATCAGAGGGGTCCATAGCCTTCACCGGACAATCAGGTGTCCATAGCCTTCACCGGACAATCAGGTGTCTGTAGCCTTCACCGGACATTCATAGGGTCCATATCCTTCACCAGACAATCAGAGGGGTCCGTAGTCTTCACCAGACAATCAGGTGTCCGTAGCCTTCACCAGACAATCCGGTGTCTGTAGCCTTCACCGGACAATCATAGGGGTCCGTAGCCTTCACCGGACAATCAGAGGGGTTTGTAGCCTTCACATGACAATCAGATGTCCGTAGCCTTCACCGGACAATCATAGGGGTCCGTATCCTTCACCAGACAATAAGAGGGAGCCGTAGCCTTCACATGACAATCAGGTGTCCGTAGCCTTCACCGGACAATCATAGGGGTCCGTATCCTTCACCAGACAATAAGAGGGAGCCGTAGCCTTCACCAGACAATCAGGTGTCTGTAGCCTTCACCGGACAATCATAGGGGTCCGTATTCTTCACTGGACAATCAGAGGGGTCCGTAGCCTTCACCGGACAATCAGGTGTCCATAGCCTTCACTGGGCAATCATAGGTGTCCGTATCCTTCACCAGACACTCAGAGGGGTCCGTAGCCTTCACCGGACAATCATAGGGGTCTGTATCCTTCACCAGACAATCATAGGGGTCCGTATCCTTCACTGGACAATCAGAGGGGTCCGTATCCTTCACTGGACAATCAGAGGGGTCCGTAGCCTTCACCGGACAATCAGAGGGGTCCGTAGCCTTCACCGGACAGAGGGGTAATCAGAATTCATAGGGTCCATATCCTTCACCAGACAATCAGAGGGGTCCGTAGTCTTCACCGGACAATCAGGTGTCCGTAGCCTTCACCAGACAATCAGGTGTCTGTAGCCTTCACCGGACAATCATAGGGGTCTGTAGCCTTCACCGGACAATCAGAGGGGTTTGTAGCCTTCACATGACAATCAGGTGTCCGTAGCCTTCACCGGACAATCATAGGGGTCCGTATCCTTCACCAGACAATCAGAGGGAGCCGTAGCCTTCACCAGACAATCAGGTGTCTGTAGCCTTCACCGGACAATCATAGGGGTCCGTATTCTTCACTGGACAATCAGAGGGGTCCGTAGCCTTCACCGGACAATCAGGTGTCCGTAGCCTTCACTGGGCAATCATAGGTGTCCGTATCCTTCACCAGACACTCAGAGGGGTCCGTAGCCTTCACCAGACAATCATAGGGGTCCGTATCCTTCACCAGACAGTTAGAGGGGTCTGTAGCCTTCACCGGACAATCATAGGGGTCCGTATCCTTCACCAGACAATCATAGGGGTCCGTATCCTTCACTGGACAATCAGAGGGGTCTGTATCCTTCACTGGACAATCAGAGGTGTCCGTAGCCTTCACCGGACAATCAGAGGGGTCCGTAGCCTTCACCGGACAGAGGGGTAATCAGAAGGGTTCATAGCCTTCACCGGACAATCAGGTGTCCGTAGCCTTCACCTGACAATCAGGTGTCCGTAGCCTTCACCGGATAATCAGAGGGGTCCGTAGACTTCACCAGACAATCAGAGGGGTCCATAGACTTCACCGGACATTCAGAGGGGTAATCAGAAGGGTTCGTAGCCTTCACCGGACAATCAGAGGGGTCCGTAGACATCACTGGATAATCAGAGGGGTCCGTAGCCTTCACCGGACAATCAGAGGGGTCCGTAGACTTAACCGGACAATCAGAGGGGTCCGTAGCCTTCACTGGACAATCATAGGGGTCCGTAGACTTCACCGGACAATCAGAGGGGTAATCAGAAGGGTTCGTAGCCTTCACCGGACAATCAGAGGGGTCTGTAGACTTCACCGGACAATCAGAAGGGTTCATAGCCTTCACCGGACAATCAGAGGGGTCCGTAGACTTCACTGGACAATCAGAAGGGTTCGTAGCCTTCACCGGACAATCAGAGGGGTCCGTAGACTTCACCGGACAATCAGAGGGGTCCGTAGCCTTCCCCGGACAATCAGAGGGGTCCGTAGACTTCACCGGACAATCAGAGGGGTAATCAGAAGGGTTTGTAGCCTTCACCGGACAATCAGAGGGGTCCATAGACTTCACCAGACAATCAGAGGGGTAAATCAGGAGGGTTCGTAGCCTTCACCGGACAATCAGAGGGGTCCGTAGACTTCACCGGACAATCAGAGGGGTAATCAGAAGGGTTCGTAGCCTTCACCGGACAATCAACGGGGTCCATGGCACAGGAAAAGTTAAGAACCCTTGGGTTAACATGTTTACATGTTGCGGAAGAAAATATAGCGTAATAAAATAGTCCTTAAATATGCCACTGACCTAAATAAATTAAACAAAGGCTTTAAGGTCTTGCTTTTAAAACATTAGAAGCTGCAATTGTAACAATATTAATTAAAACAATTAGGCCTAAACACAAATCTAAACAAACAAATATACGTCGCATAACTTTGTGTCAGTCATCATACATTTCGCCAGAATAAAAAAAAAAAACAACATCAACAAATTTCTGAGAATGTATTCGTAATTATGATTCCAAAATACCTGTATATTCTGATCGCAGAGTAATCGCTACATTAGTAAGAGTTTTCTAAATGAAAGTCGGAAGTTCTGCATCCAGTTTTCTCTATGAATTTTCTGTGGCACTGTACCTCTCTTGCCCGGGGGACCCAGAACAAGAACTGCCTTGTATTGCTATCAACGGGTTTTATGAATGTGTGTTTATTCTTCGCCAGCGTATCTCTTGTTCTATTGGCACTTTGTCTCGTTCTTGTCATCAGTTTAACGTTGTCCTTAACGACTTCTATTTCGCATTCAGTTGTTTTCTTTCAATTGCATATGAGGTCAATTTTTCAGACAGCGTAGGCCTTATCCGCGTTTTTATCTTTGACAAGTTTTCAGAGCGGCAGCTGAGGTGTACCAAAGTGAATCATGATTCATATATTTGTATTTATATATATCTCAACTATGAAAGAGATGTGAACCGAAGTGAATCCTCATATACCATGTACTGACTGATTCGTGTAAAATAAAGCTATGACAGAAAATAAACTGAAGTGAACCAAAGTAAATCCTTGTCTACTATGTACTGATTCGTGTAAAATAAAACTATAACAGAAAGCAAAATCAAGTGAATCCTCATCTACGAAGTACTGATTTGTATATAAAATAAAATTATGACAGAAAGTAAACTGAAGTGAACCAAAGGGAATCCTTATCTTTGATGTATTCATCTACATTTAAAAAAAAACCATGTCACGAGGTCAGCAGAAGTGAACAAAGGCGAATTCTTATCTGTAATGTACTGATTTAAATAGAACTACTACAGAAAGTCAGCCGTGTTCAGCCAAAGTAAATGATCATCTACGATGTACTGATTTATATAGAACTACTACAGAAAGTCAGCCGTGTTCAGCCAAAGTAAATGATCATCTACGATGTACTGATTTATATAGAACTACTACAGAAAGTCAGCCGTGTTCAGCCGAAGTAAATGATCATCTACGATGTACTGATTTATATAGAACTACTACAGAAAGTCAGCCGTGTTCAGCCAAAGTAAATGATCATCTACGATGTACTGATTTACGAGTATATAGAACTACTACAGAAAGTCAGCCGTGTTCAGCCAAAATAAATGATCGTCTACGATGTACTGATTTATATACAATAGAACTATGACTGCACTCCAGTCGAGGTAAACCAAAGTGAAATCTCACTTTGGTGAGGTCGGAGTGGCTAAGAGGTATGGCGTCCGCCTCGAATTCTAGAGGTACCGGGTTCGATTCCCAGTTGAGGGAACATAATTTATGGAAAATTTTTTTCAGAACCAGTAGTCCTAATAATGTCATTCTCCCCCCCCCCCCCCCCCCCCCCCCCCCCCCCCCCCCCCGCCCCGGTCTCCTGGGTAGTGAGATCGGATGCATATCCTTCTCAGATAAAGGCGAAAAAATAGGAGGTCCCGTGTGCAAGTTGCGCACGGCAATTGGACATCGTAAAAAGTAGGCTGTAAGGTCGCTGGATTGGCAAAAGTTAAAAATTAGAAACCTACCCACCATGAAAATATTTATAGCATGTGAGATTCCTATATACACACATTGGGATTCTCGTCGGCGCTATGGAGTTCGTGCACTGTGCTGAGATCCTGCTTGTGTGATCTAAGGGACCTCACGGTAGAAGGGGAACGACTAAGTAAGTAAGTGATGTAAGGGAGGAGATTGGAGCACTGATGGAGTTGTCCGTGTGCAATGAAGATTGTTCTTCAAACCAAACCACACTAAACCTCACTTACGATGTATTCATTTATATAAAATAGAACTAAGACTGAAGGTCAGAGAAGTGAATCCTCATCTGAGAAGAACCAAAGAGAAGAACATCAGAAATAAAAGCCAAAACTTGACTTCATGGGTGTAAAATGAAGATGACAGTCAAAAACAGAAATGTGATGACTAGCAACAACTGAAGTCGAGGAACAAGAATAACTGATGATGATGAAAATATGTGACTTGTTCATAACTAAAGGTAGACCTATACGAAAGAAGAAAAAAAAAAGATATTGAAAAGCGCTCCAGTATTAATTAACCATGTATATCTCAATTAAGGTCTTAGGTCAGCCAGGTCGGACAGATTATGGTCACACAGTGTTGACAGTTTCTGTCATTATCTCGTGTTGACACAGACTGGCGCTTGACTTATCTCCAGCCGTCATTAATCGTTCCTTCCCGTACGCAGATCTTCTAGAGTTAACAGTGGCCACATTCGCCCCGGACTAGAACCGCGATATTTATTTACACACCTTTAGTAAGTTACAATAACTAGTGAAGCAAGTGAACAGTATAAGTCATAAATATGGATTGGACATTAATATTGAGAAAACAACAACTAAAATAATTAGCAAAACAGACGATAAGCCCACAGTAAAGATGAGCATCCATGAGAAAATCCTGGAACAAGAGTTTCTCATATCTTGGTCATATAATAACAGAAGATGGCAGATGTGATACATAAATCAAGAAGAGAATAGGAATGGCCAAAGCTACATTCAACAACATGAGACAGATACTTGACATCTAAACAGTTAACTCACAAATTAAAACTGAGAATCATAAAATGTTATATATATTCTTCACTACTGTATGGTGTAGAAACATGGACAATGAATAAGTCAATTGGAAGAACGAATTGAGACGAGATGTGGATATATAGAAGAATGGGACGTATCTCATGGAAAGAGAAGAAAACAAATAAGGAGGTCCTAGAAAATCTAGGTATGAAGAGAGAACTAATGAAGGAGATCAAAATTAGGCAGCTAAAATATATTGGTCATAAAAAGGCATAATACCTTGCAGAATACCATAACAGAAGGGAGAGTTGAAGGCAAACGTGCATGGGGAAGACAGCGCTATAAGTGGGAAGTTACATCAAGAGATGGACAGGAAAGAGTCTATCAGAGTGCACCACCAAGACAAGAGACAGAAGACGTTGGAGATCCATTACAGCCAACCTTCGTTGTGGAGATGGCAGCTGATGATGAGTAAGCTATCGCCATGGTACGGTAAGTACACTATTCAGTTACATTCCATTTCACCGAACTCAATCATACTTAAACTTTGGTTGGCAGGTTAATACCGTATTTGTCCAAAAAAGCAGGACTTTCTACAAGACTGTTAACCAGATTTAAACTAGGGTGCGGCTTACAATCGATGACTAAATATCGTAGTTCTCAACAGGGGGTACGTATACCCTTGTGGGTACCTGCCGAGCAGAAGCGTAACTACAATGTTCTTCTTATATGATGAGCTCAACAACTATAATCAATATGCGACAATAACAGTTTGAAACAATTTAACTACTTCATCTTCATCATCAGTCACGTTTAGCTTCCCAAGGAGCATAAGGCTTCATCACTCGTCTGTCTCCATGAACTGGGGCATGCAATGACGTTTAAGAGGAAGACCAAAGAACACATAGAGAAGAGAATTGCAGACGGGTATGAAAGGGGGTGAAGAAGACATGGAAAGACCTTGAGGTGATAGCACGTGACAGAAAGACTTGGCATAACTTTGTTGACGGCCTAAGCTCCTTGGGTAGTGAGGGGTGATGAATGAATGAATTAATGTAAAGAGAGGGTGCTTTCCGATCAATACTTTCCGGGGTGTTGGGGTCTCCGGGAAACGCCCGATCCACCTGGGGAGGTAGTTACGCCACTTCTCCAGACTTTCCGGCTGTACCTCAGACGTTGCATCTACAACGGTGGAAGGTTGGGCATATCATATTTTCAACATTTGATTTGGCCCTGTAAATAAAGTTTTCAACACGTTAATTCCCATCGCTGTCCGAGTGAAGTCACTCAACGATAATTGAGATCATCCATCAATTGTCAGTTATACACTGTTGTGAACTGTTGTCGTTGTGTTGAGAAAGAAGTCATCCTAATACCATCAACCAAAAGAGCTGCCTACTGTTTAGGGCAGTGATACGAACCCACTATACATCATCATCACCATAATCATCATCACCAGCATGCACGGCCACATAGAATGCTTATATTTTAGTTAACATTTTATCATTGTTGTAGTGAAATTGACAGAGATACAACGGTAAAATACTCAAAAGATAACATTTAAGGCGGATCAAAAGAAAAAAAATATGACTGGAAAGGCTAAGGAGACGCAATGGGGGGGGGATGGAGGAAAGTAAAAATTCACGTCCCCCAAATTGACACGAGGTACGGAATTGGACGTTTTGCGATACCAAGCCTTGATTTGAATTCAGCGGCTAAAACGCAGATGTTAGGAATATTACAAAAATTTAAAAAGTAATTTTTCTTAATATTAATGTTAGGAATATAAAAATTAGCTGGCCGGATGGCCTATTCTGAGCAATGAAATAATATGATCTTAATTTTACAAACGGATAGATAATATTGAAGATAATGACAAAAGACAGTGTAGTTTACATCATCGACAGACTGCCTTGAATAAAAAGTGTCGTTATTTGCACACAAAACACGACCTTGGGGACGCAGGTGTTCAAAGTTACTTGGCATAGAAGTGAAGGGACATTGGTGGTAGCTGAGTCTAAATATAACTTTTTACGACAAAATTTTAAGGGGAGAGAAAGGTTGCTTCAAAAATCAAGCACATTTTTTTTGAAACACAAGTAGAGACGGACAGACTAACAGATAACCATCCATACTTGACTGAAGCATGACTGAAATGACTTTAGTGTAGAAATTTGAAATTTAAAATAAACCTCGGCAGTGATTGGCCACAGACAATCATATCATTAGCGCTCAGAGCGCATTTGGGGTCATTCTTCAATAATTGTTCAGTGTTAGACACAGATTTTAAAGTGTGGTGTTTTCCCATATGAAAGACAGTGAGTTAAATTTAGGGACGCCATCCTATAGCCAGCAGCTCAGCTGAGTTTTGCTAGCACTTCTGTGTTAATTATTCATAATCTGGTAAGATTGAAATTATTTCTTTATATATTTTGAATATTGTTTCATGTTCGAGTGATTTGATACTGCCATATCAAAATCTAGCCTTACAAACAAGTAGGGATTTGCTCTAGACCCCCCGCCCAAGTCAGGGTCTAGGGACCAACAAGGTACATAAACTACAGCAAGGATTATGCAAGATAGATCAAGCGTTGAAACAGGTTACCTATCTTCTTTTAGGGCCGACAACTAATAAATATTTTTCAGAATCTATGGTCTGGGAGGATCTGTCTGATGTAGGCCCACCATGGTAACTGTGCTGTTTGGTCAGAGAGATCTGACCTGTCTGTATGATGTGGTTGTTGTGTCAGTGTTGTGTCCAGACGTGGGTAGAGAATAGATTTTGACACATGGCCCATACTTTGATTGCAGAGCTGTGAGTTTCTATCGACAACAAAGCAGAGTCTATTCGGTGGGTGACTGTACTCGAGTGTATCTGTGCAGTTCTTGTGACAGAGACCACCATTATTGCCCGCCAGCACGGAGAGGTGGGACCGCAAGTTTTCAGCACCAGAGCTACAAAAAAGATGAGTGAGCCTCTGGTCTGCTGGACATTCACCAACTATTGGTAGTGACTAATATCCCCGTAAAAATTCCCACCATTTTCTGGACATTGTGTAGTCAATATAGACAGGTGTGATGAGGCCACCCCAACAGCACAAACAGTAAATATCCTCCCAAAGAGATGACTACTCGAACTTTTTTTAATAAAACTAACTAGTCTAGTACTTAAATAGGTACGCTCTTGCATTTATTATGTAACATTCCATGCATTTTTTTTTTTCATAAATTTTCAATCCTTCTTTTAAAACAAGTTCTGGTCACATAAAACTTGATCCAGAACCAATAAATGTAATATAATTATATCAAAAACTTTATACACGTGAGTTAGTTCAGTGTATTTTAACACTTGTTAATCTTATTAGTCTTCTTAAATGTCTGTGGGTGTATTTATAACTAACACACCACATTACACATCATTACCCTAGACACTTTACGTAGCCACATTCATTAAGAAAAAAAATAAATTAAGTGTGAGGTCGTAGTGGTAGCAAGAAAGGCCTTCTGATAATTCTCAACTACATTTTATCTCAGGAGCCTTCACAGCTGGCCTCATACAAGTTACATGTAGTAATAACACCATCATACAATACCATCAACACCACTACATAAATTGGGGTCTTGTCCAGGGATAATTAGCCCAACAGTAAAATTAGGATCTCCTGGTGGGAGAAATAAAAGTAGGGAAATAAATTGTAAAATTTCCTTTAAAATTAAAAGTGTCCCTGCAGATAAAAGTTGGTGAATCTTCACAGCCAGTAATAATTAATTAGTTAACTGGTTAGTTAGAATTAGTTAGACTATAGTCATATAGTAATTAGAAGTACTTAGTGTATTTACTGGTTAGAGATTTATCTTGTATATTATTATATTGTCCAAAAAGTATGGCAGAGCTAGCAAAGTTTAGATCAGCTGCTGTGCTCACTGCGAAGGAGATGGGGATGGATGGTCAAATTTTAATTCAATACGTAACGACTGAATGTGATAAATATATTGAACGGGAAGAAAGGAGATTAGAAAAAGAGGCTGAAAGAAAATTAGAGGCTGACAGGTTAGCTGAAGAAAAGAGATTACAAATTGAGGCTGATAGAGAAATTAAGAGGCTGCAGATTGAGGCAGAAGAAAAACGACAGCAAAGGGAGGCAGAAGATAAAAAGGCCGAAAGGGAGGCAGAAGATAAAAAGGCCGAAAGGGAGGCAGAAGATAAAAAGGCCGAAAGGGAGGCAGAAGATAAAAAGGCCGAAAGGGAAGCAGAAGATAGAAGGTTGCAGAGGGAGCATGAATTACGACTAAGGGAGCTGGAATTACAAGGCCCGGCTCCTGAAAATGGTGCCAGCCCTTTTGCCTCAGATGCTACGCCCAGTATGGGAGCCTCAAACTCAGCTATGGGGTTTCATTTAGACCATTTTGTTGAAAAAGACGATGACATAGAGGGGTACCTAGGACGTTTTGAGTTATTAGCTACTACATATGGGTTAGAGAGAGAGAGAGGTGGAGCTTAAAGCTATCACAGGGATTGAGGGGTACTTCTTACGAAGTATTTGCCAAAATGAACAGGGAAGACCAAGACAATTATGACATGTTAAAGCAGGCTTTGTTATTAAGGTACGAAAAGAATGGTGAATTTTATCGTAAGAAATTCAGAAATGCCAAACTGTTGTCTGGGGAGACATACCACCAATTTTCTGCCAGAATAGAAACCTATTTGGAGAAATGGACGGCTCTGGGGAAGACCCAAGATCTTAAAGAAATGATCATGATTGAGCAATTGAGAGAGTCCATGGCTCCAGACATGAGAAAATTTCTCATGGAACAGGGTGCAGAGAAGTTGGGGGAAATTTTAAATGTTGCTGAGAGGTATCAGGCAGCTCAGGCAGAGGTAAGTGGTGCTAAGAAGAAGCACATAGACAATTTTAAAGCTCCACAGCAATTTAATAAATTTGATAATAGAGAGCAGGGAAATAAGGGTAGGACAAACTTTGAGCGGCAAAGAAATGACTATCGCGACAGAAACTCACAGTTCAATGACCAAAAGTTCAATGAAAGAAAACCGTTGAACCAAGGAAAAAGATGGTGCAAATGGTGCAAGAAGGATAACCATAACACCGAATTTTGTAGAAGGAAACCTTCAAACATTGCTGCAATGAAGTCGGGGACGCAAAGAGTAAAGGTTAATCCTAAGGGACAACAGGAACCTTATCACCCCCCAGTTTGTGAGGATGTTATTTGTAATGGGGTCACCATAAGGTGCCTTTATGATACAGGTTTGGATTATGATTCAGTTGTGAAGTCTAGCCTAGTGGACCCAAGTCAGTATACCACAGAAACAGTGGAAATACAAGGGGCGACTAAGGACATACCACTCATGACACTTCCCATCGCAAGGATAACGGTGAAAACTCGCTATGTGGAAGGAGAAATCAGAGCAGCAGTGATAGATGAACCAATCTACCCTCTGATATTGGGGTGTAGATACGTCTTCTTGGGGAATCCCGAGAAACCTGTGATCATGGCGACAGTGCAGACCAGGTCACAGAAGAAGGAGGAAGAAGGTGAACCTATAAATGCTCATCCAGAGGAGATGAGGAAGGCGCAGGCTGAGGATAGGACACTCCAGCCCTGTTTTAAAAAATTGCCCAAATGCCACACACCTCCGAGCAAGGGGGAATATTTCATGAAGAATAGATTATTATACAGGAAGACAGGAACTAGATCCACTGGTCACGGACAGTTAGTTCTTCCCAAGAGATATAGGGCAAATTTGATAAGGAGCTTACATGTTGGAAAAGATGGTGACCATGAGAAAGTCGGTACCATCTGCCAAAAGATTGCTCTAAAATACTATTGGCCCGACGTAAATGTCGATGTTGAAAACTTTGTAGAAGCATGTGGCGTATTTCATGAGGGAACACCCACAAAGGGAAAATATGTGCAGGACCTAGAACCGCCACGGGGCAACTTTAGGCCTGAAAGGAAAACTAATTATACACGGGTAGACAAAGTGGAATGGGAGCCCCCTTTTCACACCCAGTCTTCACTTGAATGGATTAACATGGCCACTATGCGAAGAGTACAAAGAAGAAATTTAACCCAGGATAGGATGACAATCCCTCGGTCAGACTTATATAAACTGGAGGAACAGACAAGAGAGCGAAGATCTCTCATAAACAATCTTAAGTGGGGAGACAAACCCCAGAGAAAAATTGGTAGTGGTCGATTTGTGAGTGATGATTCTAGGAAGAAAAGTCCTCATTATAAAGCTTCTAATGGACGGGACCAGATGAGTTCCATGAAAAATAAGTATGATAAATTAAAGATCCAGATGTAACTTTATTAAGGACCTGGACAGATGAGAAGGCGGAAGAGACTGTTACCTCATCGTATCAATACGTGAACGAACTGACCACTCGTTTGAAAGCTGGATGGAAACTGGCAAATGATAATTTGAAACAAGCCAGGAAGAAACATGCAGCATACTTTAATAGGAAGGCAAAGGACAGGGAACTGGCAGTCGGAGAGAAGGTGCTGCTTTTACTACCCGGAAGCCAGAATAAATTACAAATTGGTTGGCAAGGTCCATATACGGTTCTAGAGAAGGTGTCTAGAACAAACTATAAAATTGACAAAAAGGGGAAGGAAAAAGTTTATCATGTAAACCTGTTAAAGAAGTATCTGGACAGACCACTCCAGGAAAGCACCCCCTTATTGACCTTAGCTATTGCAACCCAGATGCAAAAGGAACCACTCACCTCACATGAATACCCATTACATCCTTGTGAAACAGCAGCACAGGTAAAAGTCAGTAAGCACCTGACTAAAAACCAGAGGGAGAGAGTTCAAAAGGTTCTGGAGGAACATACAGATGTATTAACAGATAAACCAGGCCATACAAATTTGCTACAGTATGACATGAAACTGGTAGACTCAAACCCAATCTGTATGAGAGCCTATTCTATTCCGTTCGCGAAGGAGAAGGCATTAAAGGAAGAAATAGATTATTTATTGAAGGAGGGGATTATTTCGCACAGTGAATCATCTTTTAGTTCTAGTGTCGTTTTGTTGAGGAAACCGTCTGGGGAACACAGACTGTGCATAGATTACAGGAAACTGAATGCTGTCACAGAAGGACAAGTGGATCCATTACCAGACACAAAACAGCTATTTGCCAGACTGAACAAGGCAAAATACTTTTCAAAGGTGGATCTTAGTAAAGGCTATTACCAGATCCCAGTGAAGCCTGAAGTGAGACCTTATTTGGCTTTTAGCACTTCGGATGGACATTATGAATTCAATATGCTACCATTCGGACTGAAAAATGCTCCGAGTGTGTTTTCAAGGATGATGCGAAAATTGTTGGACCCCCTGAATAACCCATGTATCACAAATTTCATGGATGATATTCTCGTCGCCACCGAGACCTTTGAAGAACACATTGAAGCTCTGGAGATGTTGTTTGATAGACTTCGGGAGGCGAACTTAACTGCTAGGCCAACAAAATGTTGTATTGGATGCAAAGAGTTGGAATTCTTGGGACACACTGTATATCAGGGTAATATGACCCCTGATCCTAAGAACTTGGAAAAACTGCAGAGAGCACCTAGGCCGCAAACAAAAAAAAGACGTGCGATCATTTGTGTCGTTATGCGGATTTTATCAGAAATACATCAAGAATTTTAACGCTATTTGTGCTCCTCTGACTGATCTGACTCGCAAGGGACTTCCAGATAAAATTATTTGGACTGCACAATGTGAACTAGCGTTCCAAGAGTTAAAGGAAAAACTCACTAGCAAGCCTATTCTCAAACTGCCTGATTTGACACAGGACTTTGTCTTAAGAACCGATGCAAGTAATGTGGGACTCGGAGGGGCTTTGTTGCAAAGATCATCTTCACCTGATGGGGAACTGAAACCAGTCGCTTATGCAAGCCGTAAATTGAATAAGGCGGAACAAGGATACTCCACAAGCGAAAAAGAATGTTTAGCATTAATCTGGGCAATAAAGAAGTTTCAAATCTATCTATATGGTAGGACATTTGTGGTGGAGACGGATCATCAGCCTCTCGTGTTCTTGTCTCAGGCTAAGCATGAAAACGCAAGATTGCTGAGGTGGTCTTTATTGCTTCAACCTTATCAGTTCAGTATCCAATATATCCCAGGCAAATTGAATGTCGGTGCAGATTTCCTCAGTCGGCACCCCTGTGATCAAAATTAGAGTAGTGGCAGACGTGAGGAGTAATTTTACCTATGTGTATCGCTGGTTTTGGAACTTGCCATAGGCATGTTTTCAAGTGGGGAGATGTGTAGTGAAATTGACAGAGATACAACGGTAAAATACTCAAAAGATAACATTTAAGGATAAAAACATAATGCGTAGGCTGCTGATGTACATGATCGCCTAGACCGCGGGTCATCACCCTCCATAAAATTGACTTGCTAGACAGGAGGGGAACGGCGGATCAAAAGAAAAAAAATATGACTGGAAAGGCTAAGGAGACGCAATGGGGGGGGGGGGGGATGGAGGAAAGTAAAAATTCACGTCCCCCCAAATTGACACGAGGTACGGAATTGGACGTTTTGCGATACCAAGCCTTGATTTGAATTCAGCGGCTAAAACGCAGATGTTAGGAATATTACAAAAATTTAAAAAGTAATTTTTCTTAATATTAATGTTAGGAATATAAAAATTAGCTGGCCGGATGGCCTATTCTGAGCAATGAAATAATATGATCTTAATTTTACAAACGGATAGATAATATTGAAGATAATGACAAAAGACAGTGTAGTTTACATCATCGACAGACTGCCTTGAATAAAAAGTGTCGTTATTTGCACACAAAACACGACCTTGGGGACGCAGGTGTTCAAAGTTACTTGGCATAGAAGTGAAGGGACATTGGTGGTAGCTGAGTCTAAATATAACTTTTTACGACAAAATTTTAAGGGGAGAGAAAGGTTGCTTCAAAAATCAAGCACATTTTTTTTGAAACACAAGTAGAGACGGACAGACTAACAGATAACCATCCATACTTGACTGAAGCATGACTGAAATGACTTTAGTGTAGAAATTTGAAATTTAAAATAAACCTCGGCAGTGATTGGCCACAGACAATCATATCATTAGCGCTCAGAGCGCATTTGGGGTCATTCTTCAATAATTGTTCAGTGTTAGACACAGATTTTAAAGTGTGGTGTTTTCCCATATGAAAGACAGTGAGTTAAATTTAGGGACGCCATCCTATAGCCAGCAGCTCAGCTGAGTTTTGCTAGCACTTCTGTGTTAATTATTCATAATCTGGTAAGATTGAAATTATTTCTTTATATATTTTGAATATTGTTTCATGTTCGAGTGATTTGATACTGCCATATCGAAATCTAGCCTTACAAACAAGTAGGGATTTGCTCTAGACCCCCCGGCCTAGTCAGGGTCTAGGGACCAACAATGTACATAAACTCCAGCAAGGGTTATGCAAGACAGATCAAGCGTTGATTGTTGAAACAGGTTACCTATCTTCTTTTAGGGCCGACAACTAATAAATATTTTTCAGAATCTATGGTCTGGGAGGATCTGTCTGATGTAGGCCCACCATGGTAACTGTGCTGTTTGGTCAGAGAGATCTGACCTGTCTGTATGATGTGGTTGTTGTGTCAGTGTTGTGTCCAGACGTGGGTAGAGAATAGATTTTGACACATGGCCCATACTTTGATTGCAGAGCTGTGAGTTTCTATCGACAACAAAGCAGAGTCTATTCGGTGGGTGACTGTACTCGAGTGTATCTGTGCAGTTCTTGTGACAGAGACCACCATTATTGCCCGCCAGCACGGAGAGGTGGGACCGCAAGTTTTCAGCACCAGAGCTACAAAAAGATGAGTGAGCCTCTGGTCTGCTGGACATTCACCAACTATTGGTAGTGACTAATATCCCCGTAAAAATTCCCACCATTTTCTGGACATTGTGTAGTCAATATAGACAGGTGTGATGAGGCCACCCCAACAGCACAAACAGTAAATATCCTCCCAAAGAGATGACTACTCGAACTTTTTTTTAATAAAACTAACTAGTCTAGTACTTAAATAGGTACGCTCTTGCATTTATTATGTAACATTCCATGCATTTTTTTTTCATAAATTTTCAATCCTTCTTTTAAAACAAGTTCTGGTCACATAAAACTTGATCCAGAACCAATAAATGTAATATAATTATATCAAAAACTTTATACACGTGAGTTAGTTCAGTGTATTTTAACACTTGTTAATCTTATTAGTCTTCTTAAATGTCTGTGGGTGTATTTATAACTAACACACCACATTACACATCATTACCCTAGACACTTTACGTAGCCACATTCATTAAGAAAAAAAAAAATTAAGTGTGAGGTCGTAGTGGTAGCAAGAAAGGCCTTCTGATAATTCTCAACTACATTTTATCTCAGGAGCCTTCACAGCTGGCCTCATACAAGTTACATGTAGTAATCCCATGCTATCGCAGTGGTGGCTTCTGAGGCAATTAGTTTGACATGATGAGGCTGCCAACTCCATATTCAACCTCTTATTGGTCGCCTGGTACGACAGGCCTGAGTGTTGCATTAGCTCTGTTCTTCCTTTGTCCTTTCAGAGACAGCTAACGGCAAAGTCATTTAGATTCTAAATGATATTTTCTACACAAGACAACAGGAGGCTGAGACACTTGGGAGTCATGACCCAGGTGGGCCCGCCCCCCTTAGAGTGTAAAGGAGAATAAGGAGCCGAAACACTTGATCGGCGGGGGGAACCTATCTGATGATCAGATTGCCTCCTGTTGTATCGCCCTGTATAGAGTTTCCTATCATCATCATATTTAAGATATTCCTGTTTCTATTGCGAGGACAGAGGTAATAGTAGCCTCAGCAACCATTCGCTGTCAATTATCAGCTGTGACTGCTAATCTGTTGCAGCAGAACAACTGGTTCGAGTCCCAGAGTTAAGACTACTTTTGTTTCTTCTTTTTTTAATTTATAATCTTAATAATACAGGAGCAACCGATTGACAGAGTGGTTACAGCGCTGGTCTCTAGCGGTGACGGTGAAAGGTTCGAATCACAGTATCGTCACGCTCCAGTCTACCCAGCTGTAAATAAGTACCTGATTGCGCTTGAGTTAGGGACGGAAAAGGCAGAGAGGAAGAGAACTGATCACCCTACCTCTCGATGCTGGACATAGTATAGTGAAGTCTCTAACACGTCACTCAACTGCGGTAGTATCTGCAGGTATCTGACTACCTTTAAAAATAATACAGATTGTCCTTGACTTACGACGTCTGAGATTTACGGCACTCGCACTAATGACGTCATCCCAGAAGTACTGTACACCCATGTTTCATTACTTATTACAGTACAGTATTGTACAGTACAGTAATTTTATGTTATATTTTGTATATTGTACTATTTCACTATAAACAAAGAGTAAAAATTGTTTTAATATATAACCAAAAAAACAAGATATATACATTTTAGCATTCTGGCATGTTCACCCATCTGTTACCGGGGCCCGAAAGGGGAGAAACGAATAGTAACACTGTACCCTGCCATACATGTCGTAAAAAGCGACTAAGGAGGGTTGGGCATGTGGCTGGTTACCCCATCCCGTAAAAAACTTTTTACCAAAAAACTTCAACAAACATGGACAAATCAAATACAGAATATAACCCCATCGATGCCAGCTCCTTGGCGTGGAGATGGGGCTCAAGTACAGCCACCAGCGGCCGAAAAATCAAAACTGGCCAGGCCCTCCTACACTCGAGCAAGACCACAGTCTGCCCTAGCAAGTCAAGTGCTGAAGACGGAGGCAACCAGCCAAGAGGCGCACCACAGTAATCAGGATGCCACGCACACGCGCAATGGAAATATGCCTACATCTACAAAACGTTATGGCACTCGCCGTGTGATGGACACCCAGGCAGGTGCAGTGCCGGGCGCTCTGCCTCGGAAGGGCCCAACCCTTACTACTGGAGGTCCTTCTCAGTTGTCCCGTGGAGCCAGGAGGCATGAGAATAGAGCTACTGGCCAAGCAAAGCAAAGAAAGACAGAATATAAATTAACTCAGCCGCCCAAGACAGAAGAAAGTCCTCTGGAAAGGAGGGGCATGAAGCAGCCCAGAGAAAGCCGAAAGGAGTCTGGGTTGCCGACTAATCTTTTTTCGTCTAGGAAAATCTCCAGGATTGGCACCTGGAATGTTCGCACTCTATATGAACAAGGTAAAGCTGCAGGTAGCAGCAGAAATGAAAATTACAGGATTCATAACCTGGGTCTCTGCGAGATACGGTGGAAGGGCATAGAGAGGAGGAGATTGATCACAACAGAAATGGTGTCCTCAGGACATGGGGAGGAAAGAGCCCACCACAGTGAAGGGGTGGCTCTAATACTGTCTAGGGAAGCACTGAAGGCACTTATAGAATGGGAAGCAATGGGACCCCGAATTTTAACAGCAAGGTTTAAATCAGCCAAAAAGACAATAAATATAAACATCATCCAGTAGATAAAGAAGAATCTGAGAAAAAAGAATTTTACACCAGACTACAAAATGTCTTGGACAAAAAGAAAAGAAAGGACATCACAATTTTGATGGGGGACCTAAACGCGAAAACATGAACAGACAACACCGGCTTTGAAGAAATCATGGGAAAGCATGGACTAGGTAAGATGAACGAGAATGGGGAAGAGTCCATAGACAAGCAACTGTGAGATGAACAAGCAGGTTTTCGACAAAACAGATCCTGCCCAGACTAGATAGCCACATTGAGAATAATAGTTGAACAAAGTCTGGAATGAAATTCACCGCTGTACATCGGATTTGTGGACTATGAAAAGGCGTTTGACAGTGTAGACAGAGAATCACTTTGGAAATTGATGAGACATTACGGAGTTCCCACGAAGATCATTAACTTAATAAAGTAGACCTATGGAAGACATGACATGCAGAGTTCTTCATGAAGGACAACTTATAGAATCGTTAAGGATTAGAACGGGAGTGAGACAGTAATGCCTCTTGTCCCCATTACTTTTCTTATTAGCAATAGATTGGCTTATGAAAACATCGACATCACGCAACAGAAATGAAATCTGACTAAAACATCTTGATGATCTGGATTTTGCAGATGACTTGGGTCTTCTGTCCCATAACCATATAACCATAATTAGATGCAAGACAAAATGAAAATTCTCGATGAGAGGTCACAACAAGTGGGCCTGAAAATGCACAGGGAAAAGACAAAGATTATGAGAATAAATGCAAGAAATGATAACAAGGTTGGACGTGAAGAAACACCACTAAAAGACGTAGAGTCGTACAAATATCTTGGCAATAATATAGACAAAGTGGGAGGGACAGACAATGATATTAGAATAAGAATACAAAAAGCAAGAGGAGCTTTCATTGCATTGGGAAACATATGGAGAACAAGAGAAATCAAGTCCAACACAAAAATAAGAATCTTTAACTCAAATGTCAAGTCAGTCCTATTGTATGGTTCTGAGACATGGAGAGCAACAAAAACAACAATCAAAATGCTACAGACTTTAATAAACGGGTGCTTGAGTAGAATAGAAGGACTGAAATGGTATGACAAAGTCACAAATGTGGAACTGATGACAAGAACTAGACAAGTGCCGGTGGAACAAGAGTTGAGAAGAAGACGCTGGCGATGGATAGGACACACATTGAGGAAACCTGTTGTCACAGGATATATTCGAGCAACCTCTTCTCGATCTCTTATCCACTACGGCAGTATTAATTTTCAATTGAAGTGAGGACTGACTACCTGGAATTTCCGGGTCGCCACCTTTTTCTTTCTCTGCTGTGTAGTAGATATTTTGTATTTTAAAAATTCTTACACTCCTCTCAGCGATAAGTCGTCATGTCTGTTTGGTTACCCGTTCATCCCTGCCGGGGAAGGAACAGATGAGATAATATTGATCGACAACTTGATATCTTACAATATTATACATAGGTAATTTTTTAGTGCTTAAGGGAAAGTCATTATTGAGTTACTTCCCTTGAAAGTTGTGTCGGCTCTTTCGATCAAACTCCGCGGATAAATCCATTTTACTGCGATTTATTCGTTGTCTCTAGAGAGGTCAAAGGCTATTCGGCGGATGTGTCGCTAGAGTGTGGTGTGATTTGGCTTCGTCCTGATAGGGACTGTGTGTGTTTTCCTATGTCGGCCTGTCGCCGGGAAAAAGTGATCTCAGTATTTGTGGGGAAAGTGATAGTCGTCTAAACCTATCGTGTATGCTTTACCCCAGTGTTTATTCATATTGCCAAGGAATGGCAGTTTCATATTTCCTCTACCAAGGTAATCAAAGACACTCTTATGAACTCTCGATCGAAGCCACCATTTTCGATAGTTACGATTTGAATGTCTAAGAGAATATATTTGACTCGATGAAAACGACTTCGATTCCTAGCAGCACTATATTCTGTAGAATGCAGTCAATTGTTCATGATCAAATCTACAGAGCAATGCAATGTTTTATGAATGACTAACTTTAGGACAGATTCATTATCTGCATCCAAACGTGAGTGACAGTTCACGAGTGAAGCCATCTTGGAACCAAAACATGTAGCGACTTTCAAGAAGAGAAAGGGGATGCCCGTATTATCGCTTGTTTAGTCCAGAGATCACTGCTACACATGAGAACCCGTTATTAGCGGTTCAATATTATTATATGAAAAAAATATGTGCTGAACATTATGTGAGAGAATCGTCGCTAAACGAGATTAGGTTTAGAAGCCATCTGAAATATTGTTTATAAGCTGACGTGCTCAGTCAGTGAAGTCAGATGATTTATATGTATGGGCGATGCTGAGGGCTTGGCTACTGACAGTCCATTATAATATTAATCTACATGAGTGCCCATGTAACATAACATTGCAAGACCATTTATCCACTGTACTATGATGTATTATGCCAACCTGTGATTTGTCACTATCTGTGCTGTCGAGTGTGTGTACGTCCAATTAAACTTTAGAAAAGGTACACAGTCGTTGGTGTCGATGACTTCCAGTCATACATGAGTGTGAGAAAAGAACATTTGTCAACAACACGAACCCTTATCATCATTCGCACATTGTACACTCAATCCATGTCTACACACCACTGCGTAGGTCAAGTTGACATTCCATACACTACAGTGGAGCAAACAACACCATAGAGATCTTATCAACTGATGATGATGATGATGTCTGCTTCCATCCACTTATATCTATCTTTTGGTGGATATCATTAACGGGAATAAAAATCCAACATTATCAACCTTTATCAACTGGTGGACCAGCTTTCTGGGTTTGACCTCGCAGAAGTTCAGAAGTCAACAGATTACCGATACCAGACCGTTTCCTGTGGCTGATACGACACACTTGCAGTATTGGTTTGCTCTTTGTCAACACTTCGTCACGTGACCTGTCAAGTGAATGCAGTATGTAGGTCAGCGTTGTTGACATTTTTTACATTAGACATTACAGAGTTTCACAGAACAGTTGGATCAATTCTTGTCAATGTTAACAGGAAGACAGTATTTGTGTACTAAGAAGTCCTATTTTCATCGATGGATCTTCTTGTTTTCCATATATGAACTTTAATATTTAAGGCCAGAATGTTTAATTGAATAAAGTGGCAGTTTGTTTGTTTTCATAAAAATAACTTTGCCATTACTGTAAAACTGAGCCTATTTTGCAACACATACTATCATACACATAATTTATATATATTTATGTTTACATGTTATTTGTTTGTATAGTATGTTAGTTTCTATGTCAGCGGGTTGTGTTTAAGGTTGGGCGGCGTCCTCACAACAGAATATCCCACGTCATAGAGGGTCCGTTGTGGGCGTTTTCTATAGGTGCAATTTTCTTGATTGAAAATTTGCTGCGACAACTGTGCTTTTGTGTTAGCTGTGAAGTCTGTAATTATTGTTATTTTTGTAATATTTCTTTGTTCTTTAGTTTTGTTTTGATTTGTTTGTAATTTGTTGGTCTAACCTTTTCTATCTTTCAGTTCTATTCACAATTTGTATTCATATATTGTGACGTCATTTGTGTTGTTATTCTTTGCAGATTCAGTGATTATTTTCATTGATTTCCCTATTTGATTTATTTTGATTTCTGCAAACGTTCTTGTATTGTCAGTCCTATTTGTACTTTATGTATTCTGTTGGTTGACATATGTTTTATATAGGTATATTTCATAAGACACAATTGCCTGTGCACTGCACTTGGATTATGGTATAAACCAGTACCTGATTATTATTACTATTATACAAGACCTTATTAAAGGCTTGTGACCCACAGATATTGGGATAGTATACTGATTAATCAAGTCATTGAGAACTTGTGGTATTATTATTATTATTTCAGGTGATTAGTATTATTGTTAGACACCATGTCTACATTAGAATACTTCATTATACAAGGGAAAGCCCTTGATAAAACTGGTCAACAATTAGAACAATGGGCAGTTGCTCAATATGACAAAGCATTAGCTGCAGAAGAGAGAAGAGCTATGGCAGAAGAGAAAAGATTAGCTGCAGAAGAAAGAAAAGCTATGGCGGAAGAGAAAAGATTAGAAAGAGAAGCTGAGGCTGCTGCTGAACAAAAGAAATTACAGATGCAGGTGGAGGAAAGGAGATTTGAAGCTGAACAAAAAAAATTAGAAAGAGAAGCTGCGGCTGAACAAAAAAGATTAGACAGCGAAGCTGAACAAAAAAGATTAGACAGGGAAGCTGAACAAAAAAGATTAGACAGGGAAGCTGAACAAAAAAGATTAGACAGGGAGGCTGAACAAAAAAGATTAGATGCTGAAGAGAAAAAAGCAATAAGAGAACATGAATTTGAGTTGGAGAAATTGAGATTGACAAGTATGAGTAATGTTAATCAGGCATCTAGTGGTAATGGTAAACCTTCTACTTACAAGGTTAAGGTTCCACCGTTCAATCAGTCCAGTGACGATATTACATTCTGGCTGGATAGATTTGAACGTTCTTGTCGTACACATAATGTGGATAAATCACAATACGCTAATCAATTATCAGAAAACTTGAAAGGTGAATCTTTGACTAGATTATGCCTTGTAGGAGAAGCAGATAAGGATAATTATGATGTCATTAGGGCGGCTTTGATAAAAAAAATATCAGCTAAGTGAGGAAGGCTATCGCCTTTTATTTAAAACGATGGTACCTGAGACGGGTGTAGAATTCTCAGAATTCACTGCAAAGGCACGTCTCACAGTTGATCGTTGGATTGAGCTTTCCAAAACAGAAAAAACGTATGAAGGACTTATGGATTTGTTGCTCAGAGATAAGATTATGTCATGTGTGAACAAACCTTTCCTTGAATTTATACATGAGCGTAAACCCAAATCTCTAAAAGAAATGGAAGAATATTGTTCCCAATATGTCACTGCACACCCCGACGTGACTTTTGGCAACACTAAGATTAAGGAGAGTATGCCAGTTGCTTCAGCAACACCATACAATCCCAATTATTCACACAGATTTCAGGGACCTCAAAACAGATTTGATAAAAAAGGTAACCATAATAGTTATCAAAACCAAGGTAACCAATCATTTCAGGGTTCTTCTTCAAAGAACTGGAGACGACCTGATAGCTCTCGACACAGGGGTGGTCATAATTATAGGAATTTCCGTAGAGGAAGTAATTATAGAAACTATCAGGGTTATCCGTCTTGGAGTCAACAAGATCATAATTACAGAGATACTCATTATAATGAATATGATAATGGTAACCAAGGGAACTATGACTCAAACCCAAATAGGGGTTACAATAGAGGTAACAATAACTACAGAGGTGTAATAACCGAGGTAGATCTCAAAACAAAAGACATAAACCACATTTTCAGGCAAACTCTGTACAACAAGAGTCCCATGAAGCCTATAAACAGAGTAAAGATAATAATGATGCTAGTAATATGGCATGTGCCGCTTTTGATTTTGGGAGAGCATCTCAGTGCCCCCAATGCAAAACGTTATTTGAGCCAACCACAGTGTCTACTTTAAGCTGTGGCCATCCTCTTCCTGCTCTTCCGGCATCAGTCGCGCATGATGGAAGAGGTTCTCTTGTCTTACATAAGGGTTTAGTGAATAACAATCCAGTCTCTGTGCTATTTGATTCTGGATGCACCACAATTGGTGTTAGGCAGTCACTCGTAGATCCTTCCCGTGCCACTGGACAAGTAGTCAAATGTGTAACATTTGGCGGCACATTAGAGAAATACTCTACTGCTATCATTAGGATTGCTACTCCTTTCTTTACAGGAGATGTACACGCATGTCTTCTTCCGAATCCGATCGCTGACCTCATCATCGGTCGCATTCATGGAGTCAAGGAATGCACTCCGCAACAAATTTCCACGTGGGAAAGGCAAAACATGCAGATTGCTAACGCTGTAGTCACTAGAGCTCAGGCTCTTAATATGCCTCAAACTTCATCTATTGAAGATAATGAAGTGCATAACCAAGATAATCCCTTGGTAATTTCTCGTGACTCGTTTATAAAACAGCAAGAAGATGATCCCACTCTGAAGAAATTCTTCATTCTTGCAACTAAAGGTGATCCGAATAAAGACACAAGTCGTAAATCGTGGATTACAAAGAAGAATGGCGTACTTGTACGTATGGTTCAAGACTCCATTACGTCAAGTCATTCTCAAATCCTGGTTCCCAAGAATTTGAGAGTTAAAATTTTTGCAGCACGCTCACGACTCTCAGTGTGCTGGACACATGGGTTTTTCCCGTACTAAGTCAAGAGTCCTTGCGGCTTTCTTTTGGCCATTGGTAAACAAGGACATACGTATTTATTGTCGATCTTGTAAAGTATGTCAGGAAGTTAAATCCAAAGGTCCACGGCATGCTGCACCCATTCAGGCGGCGGACATTCCTATTCGGCCGTTTCAAAAAATGGCCATAGACATTATTGGTCCATTTAAGATCAAGTCTGCCAGAGGACATCAGTTTATCTTGACGTGTGTTGATATGTGCACACGTTGGCCAGAGGCTATTCCTCTGAAGAGCATTACTACTGCTGATATTGCAGATGCTCTTTGGCTTATATTTTCTCGTCTGGGGTTCCCCGGAGAGATATTGTCAGACCATGGCACCCAACTAATATCAGATACCATGTCTCAAGTAATGTCTACTCTGCAGATAGATAGATCTTTAAGTAGTATCTACCATCCAATGTCTAATGGTATGGTCGAACGCCTTAATAGAACACTTAAAAACTTACTGGGGAAGATAACTGAGGATCATCCTCAAGACTGGGACAGAGTTTTACCTGCGGCCCTCTTCGCTTACAGAGAGGTACCCAATGAACATACGGGATTTTCTCCCTTTGAACTCGTCTTTGGCGCGCGTCCGCGTGGCCCTATGTCGTTGCTTCACGATCTCATAACATCTGACAATATTGACGATGACACAAAGTCATCCTACGAATATGTCATCGCGTTGAGACAAAAAATTATCGAAGCATGCAAATTAGCAACTTCTTCTTCTGAATTTGCGAAACAGAAGGCAAGGCAATTTGCCAATAAGAAGAGATGCTTACGACAACTTTGTCCTGGTGACAAAGCATTTGTATTACTACCTTGTAGGGAAAACAGATTACTTATTTCTTGGAAAGGTCCGTACGATATAATATCGAAAATTTCCGATGTCGACTATATTGTCGATATTGATGGGAAGCATAAAACCTTCCACATCAATATGCTTACTGAATTCCATGAACGTCCGGATTATTTGCAACCCATTTTCCAAGCAACGGACAATTCTCCAGTACAACATGGTCATTACTCATCACTGTCCGTGATACAGGATGAGGAAACAAGTTTTTCAGATGTAAATCTTCCTCTTCCAATGATCCCACTTCATTCCAGTGAATCATGGAAGAACGTTACTGTCTCTCCTGATTTGTCTCTAGGAGAACAGCGACAAGTTTCAACTATGTTGCAAACATTTCAGGATGTACTCACTGACATCCCTGGACAAACGAATGTCATTCAACATGACATTGTTCTAACTGACCATACTCCTATTAGGGTTAGACCTTATCCTATACCTATACATTTTCAAGCACAGGTCGAGAAAGAGTTGGATGAGATGATAGATTTGAAAATAATCGAACCATCCACCTCTGCATATTCTTCGCCGATGGTTATTGTTCGTAAAAAAGACAATAACATACGTCTTTGCGTTGACAATCGAAAATTGAATCAAGTAACGAAGTTCGATGCCGAACCTATGCCTTTACTGGAAGAGCTACTTACTCGACTCTCCAAATCTCATTTTTTCACTAAACTTGATTTGTCTAAAGGATATTGGCAAGTTCCTTTATCTGAACGCGCCAAACCTCTCACGGCTTTTTCAACACCTAGAGGTTTGTTCCAATGGAATTTTATGCCTTTCGGTCTTATGAACGCACCAGCTACGTTCGTACGCATGATGCGCCGAATCCTATCTTATCGGTCAGATGTCATTGCATATCTAGACGACATCTGTCTTTTCAGCGATACTTGGGAAGATCACTATTCAGGGTTAGATGAATTGCTGTCTACTTTGCGTGAGCACAACCTGACAGCGAAACCCTCTAAAGCCTATATTGGTTTTAGCGAAATTTCTTTCCTAGGCCACCGAGTTGGTCATGGTTTCCTAAAGACAGAGGACCATAATACTAGTAAGATACTTAACATCTCAATCCCTAAGACTAAAAAACAGGTGAGAAGTCTGTTAGGTCTTATTCAATTTTATGGCAGATTCATTCAGAATCTATCCTCTATCATGGCACCTCTCTCAACACTTCTAAAGAAAGGTTCGCCTAATGTGGTCCACTGGTCTCAGGAATGCCAATGCTCTCTGGATAAGATTAAAACATTGTTTTCAACACCACCTATTTTAGTGCTACCCACTAAAGATAAGACATTCGTTCTTCGTAGTGACGCTTCATCCACTGGGATTGGAGCGGCACTAATGCAAGAGTACTCTGGAACTCTGCATCCTGTAATGTATATTTCCAGAAAACTTAATGCGGCAGAAAGGAATTATTCGGTTTTAGACCGTGAGCTATTAGCTATGGTTTGGTCGATCCTCAAACTACAGAGATTCCTTCTAGGCGCACATTTCATAGTAGAAACCGACCAAAAAGCTCTTACTGCTATACAGAGTAAGAATTTGAAGAGCTCGAGGTCTACTCGATATGCAATTGCTCTTCAACCTTTTCATTTCTCTGTGCGAGCTATTCGTGGATCAGATAATGTGATGGCAGACATTCTGTCAAGATGCCCACATGATTCCACATAACTATTAGGGCTTAGACTTCTTGATATGTCTAGTTCTATAGTAGTTCCTTTTCTATATCATGATAGATACACATTTGTAATTTAATAATATAATGATTGTATCACTACATAGCGGTTCATGGATGTTTATTCACCGCTGTGCTTTGATGATTTTTTTCTTCATAAATCATAAATTTAAGATATCTAATACGAAATGATGATATGAATTTTTTAGGCATTGTGTAATTGCCAGAATTGTATTATACTTTGATGACACCTTCCTGGAAAAAATATACTTGTAGAGAAATAATTTCTCTCAGTTTATGAGACACATTCTCACCAGTCGCTCCATAAGTCGACTTAGCCTCATATTAGGCGTTATAGGTATTCCTGATATTTTCATCTGCGCATTATTCATGCGTTGTGAGCCTATTGTACGTTGCTCCTAGATGTATTTCAAAAAAAAAAAAAAAATGTTCCATTTTTTTTTTTTCCCGGGAGGTGTGGTAAGACTGTTACGTGCAGTCTTTGATATCTTACAATATTATACATAGGTAATTTTTTAGTGCTTAAGGGAAAGTCATTATTGAGTTACTTCCCTTGAAAGTTGTGTCGCCTCTTTCGATCAAACTCCGCGGATAAATCCATTTTACTGCGATTTATTCGTTGTTTGGGTAATAATAGATTGTTCTTGCTTCAGAATATCTATGGCCTGAATTTATGTGTATTGTTTGTCTGAGTAGGACGAGTCTGTCTTATATCTGTATATCTTTACATATCTAAGTCGAACTATATGTTCTGTTGTCTCTAGAGAGGTCAAAGGCTATTCGGCGGATGTGTCGCTAGAGTGTGGTGTGATTTGGCTTCGTCCTGATAGGGACTGTGTGTGTTTTTCCTATGTCGGCCTGTCGCCGGGAAAAAGTGATCTCAGTATTTGTGGGGAAAGTGATAGTCGTCTAAACCTATCGTGTATGCTTTACCCCAGTGTTTATTCATATTGCCAAGGAATGGCAGTTTCATATTTCCTCTACCAAGGTAATCAAAGATACTCTTATGAACTCTCGATCGAAGCCACCATTTTCGATAGTTACGATTTGAATGTCTAAGAGAATATATTTGACTCGATGAAAACGACTTCGATTCCTAGCAGCACTATATTCTGTAGAATGCAGTCAATTGTTCATGATCAAATCTACAGAGCAATGCAATGTTTTATGAATGACTAACTTTAGGACAGATTCATTATCTGCATCCAAACGTGAGTGACAGTTCACGAGTGAAGCCATCTTGGAACCAAAACATGTAGCGACTTTCAAGAAGAGAAAGGGGATGCCCGTATTATCGCTTGTTTAGTCCAGAGATCACTGCTACACATGAGAACCCGTTCTTAGCGGTTCAATATTATTATATGAAAAAAATATGTGCTGAACATTATGTGGGAGAATCGTCGCTAAACGAGATTAGGTTTAGAAGCCATCTGAAATATTGTTTATAAGCTGACGTGCTCAGTCAGTGAAGTCAGATGATTTATATGTATGGGCGATGCTGAGGGCTTGGCTACTGACAGTCCATTATAATATTAATCTACATGAGTGCCCATGTAACATAACATTGCAAGACCATTTATCCACTGTACTATGATGTATTATGCCAACCTGTGATTTGTCACTATCTGTGCTGTCGAGTGTGAGAAAAGAACATTTGTCAACAACACGAACCCTTATCATCATTCGCACATTGTACACTCAATCCATGTCTACACACCACTGCGTAGGTCAAGTTGACATTCCATACACTACAGTGGAGCAAACAACACCATAGAGATCTTATCAACTGATGATGATGATGATGTCTGCTTCCATCCACTTATATCTATCTTTTGGTGGATATCAAATCACTTTAATAATTAGTGACAGTTTTCACGCTTTTTAACCCGTGTAGATGTAAATGAAAACACATTCAATCTATATTATGAAAAGTTTTCAACCAGTGGAGATGTAAATGTAAACATATTCTATCTATACTATCAACCTTTTCATTTGAATGTAAAGTAAATATAAAGCTATTCAATTTAAATGTAAAGAAAGTTCTCTCTCGAGGGGTTAAGCTTAATTCTAATAGATGGTAAATTCTCAGGTAGATGGGATGGTGGAATAGAACGATGGGAAAACATAAGTATGTGTCAGGAAACGCAATACTCAGGAGAGCGTTTTGTTTCTATTCTTTTACCATAGTTGTTGGTGGTACCAGTGCGAGTACTAATCTCTGGAACCAAGTGAAGGTAGAAGTGGACTGACGTAGAACTAGACACCATCAACAGAGGGTCTTAGAGACGCGGGACCAGCTTTGCAGTTACTCCCTGATCTTACTTAGAACGTGCTGATCCTTTACTCTTGACCAGAGACGCGAGAACTCCAGTGATCTATCTGCACAGAAACGAAAAACCCAGCGGGAGAAGAAACTACAATTCGCAGCTAAGTCAAACCTAAAAGCTGCCAAGCGACTTCTTACCTAAAAAAAAACCCTACCATCACACGATGATGAGTATTTTCTGGTAAAGATTATTCCATTTTTTTAAACTGTTAAAACATAGTTGATTATTAACGTTGTTATTTGTAAATATACAAATTTAACGTCGATTTAATCATTTTGAATGCATGTTTGTCTCAGTCAATTTACTAAATACACTTTAAACAGAGTTATACCATAATAATAAGAATTCCACTGAGTAAATCAGAGTGGTGGCTTGAGCGAGCTGAAAATAATAATTGCTTAATTCTTCATAAAAGGCGGCGGATCAGATATAAGTTAACAATTGCTCTGCCCAACGCAGCATTGTTCTTGACTTCTGAAATATATTATGAATACTCCATTGAGGTAGAAGCGTCATTATCCTTCTATCTACAACTCTGCCAAGAGTAATCTTGTGCGAAGGTAGACACATTTGAAGACCCATATTAGATACTCTTGATTTTTGGCCACTGTTGGACTACTACTACTGCAAAGGAGGGGAGGCAATTCCGTGACACCTGTTGATAGCATTGCCAGGTAGTCCTTGTTCAAGAATCCACAGGGAAAGTGGAATAGGAAGACCCAAAAAACGCATGGAGAAGAGAACTGCATACAGACGTGAAAATGATGAGGAAAACATGGAAAGATTTTGCGCGGATGGCACGGGACAAGAGGACCTGGCATATGTTTGTTGATGGCCTATGCTCCTTGGGGAGCTAAAGGGTATTGATTGATTGATTGTGGAATGTTACTTGTTAACATATCCTTACGGTTCATTTAGTATATTGTGATTTTCGACTTACAACTTAGTCGTCGGAACGGAGTCCCGTCGTAAGTCAACTATCTGTAATTACACTTTTGTTAAGTTTAAATTTTTAGAAATAGTGATTATGCTTTGGCTCCACTATAAATGCATTACAGATATTCATGCAAAAACAAACAAAGAACACTCCTTTTCTTAGTATTCAATTCTTACGATAATCTCAGGGGGTACCTCCTGAGGATCTGGCCGACCAACAGAGGGGTACTTCGGCCAAAAAAGGTTAAGAACCACTACTACATTACAACCTTTGATAAAATGTTCTTATTGTCTCAACAGAACACTTGCAGATAATTTATGTATTTCCTGTCAAGCGGGTAGCGAAGGATCTGAGATAATTTCATCCTGCTGACGGACTAGACACTTCGTGCTGAAGGATTGGAGATATTTTTCCACTATTCTGCAGGCCTAGCGACTGCTGCAGCGTCCGACTGATAGAGTGGTCCAAGTGCTGTTCTCGCGGCAAAGGTGGGTGGTTCGAATCACAGGATCGTCACGCGCCAGTCTACCCAGCGGTAAATAGGTACCTGATTCTTCTCTTGAGTTGGGGAAGAAAAAGGCAATCAGGAAGGAAACTAGTCACATCACCTCTCGAGGCTGGACCTAGTATGGTGAAGCCTCAAACACTTCGCTCCTCTACGGCAGTATCTGATATGGGAATACCTTTTAATCGACTGCTGATGGACGAGAGGTAAGCAGTCTTTGCAAGCGCCTGGCAAACCGTTTGTTGAGATATTTTTTCCTGTCCTGCAGGCTCCGATAATTTTTCCTGTCCCGCAGGCTCCCCTCATTCCTGCTGGAGGTTTGGGGGTAATTTCTATTTCCTTCCTGGTACAGCGTGCGCTTGTTGAAAGACTAGCGTTAAATTCCCCCCCCCCCCCCCCCCGCTTCCTCTTCTTTGGTCCTTGGCCGCTGACTGACAAAGCAATCAGTGACCATCACGCATGGTGGCGTCTTGTAGGGCAGCAACAAACTGTCTCCACTTTGGTCCTTGGCAGCTGACTGACAAAGCAATCAGTGACCACCACGTCTGGTGGCGTCTTGTATGGCAGCAACAAACTTGTCTCCACTTTACTCGGTCGGCAACCATCCTTCGTGTGGTGCCCCGGCACTAGATCACGCTTTGCATTTCTGCCTCCACGGTTCTCCGCCAGGTAGCTTTTGGCCAATGAATGAGTACGGGTGTTGCAGACAGAGCGCACTTAACGGTAGGGAACACTGTACAGTGCCTCCTACCTGACGGTACCGCTCACTGTACAGTGAACCTTACCTGCTAGGTAGGAAGCACTGAACTTGGGTAGGAATGAGCATTAAAAACTATTTTTTAACCTTAATATATAAAGTAAATAATTTATACCGTCATCTGCTCGCATTGTGAAATAAACCTTCTCTTTGGCCAGAACGTACATAATCGCGTTGCGGGCAACGACAGAAGCATATTTTTTCGTCCGTAATAAGTTTAATTGCAATCGAGTTCAAGTTGTTGTAGATAAGTAGCCGTTTTGAATTACGATACAAGAGCACATTTATAAATAAAAAAACACAATCTTTATGAAAGCTTTTAAAAGAGTCATATTTCGTTTAATGTTGACATTTTTAACATCTGATTTTCAGTGATCTTCACATTTATGTTTTCACGAAGTTTCACTTATAAAAATTAGTTCAGTTTACTTAATGCTAATATACAATACAATACAAAACAACATTAATTTGTAAAATAAAATAAATAAAAGCATTGTTAACATTTCAAAATAGATATATTTCTCACTTTACAATGATGGTTACATGTACCAGTAAAACCAAGGCAATAATACATGATAATTGCGTTTTTTCTACTTGGTAAGGCATCTGCTGGGTATAAATAAAGAGTATTAATAAAGTTTTATTGCGAATCATATCTCAACTTGCCTGTTGGTGTGAGTCATTTATGAGTGTTAACGTGAAGCATTCACGGTAATGGTCCGTTATGATGCAACAACTAGCGAAGAAGAATGTAATTCTTCCTATTGTCAAGGATAACCTAATTAACATGCCGGGTATGGCAATATCCCGCGGAGGGCTGTTACGTTTAACCGCGGCTTTGTAGGGAAGTTCAAAGAAACAAACGAGCATTGAATGAAGTGAACTATTGAACTCTAAAAGAAAGTTGAGTGTAAATTTTAAAGTAATTGCCAACACATTTCAAATTGTGAGAAGAACTCTAATCATGATCAGAAGCAACTGAAACTTTCCTACATTATGTAAAAATAAACTTACTTTAAAATGACAGTGATTAACTCCTAAAACAGTTTTCTATAATGAATTATACATAATGATAAGTACAACTTGTTTTTTTTATTTTTAAAATTTTTCTGCACTCAGTACTGTATAAATTGCATGCATGTTTAAAAATCACTGACCAATTCAATTAAGTGCATGTCATAGCGCTTTCATTTCTTCACATTTTCATATATAACACTGTATGTTATCATTATAAATAAATTATTTAATGTAAAACCAGTAACGGTAGTCATGTCTCAAATTAGCTCGTAAAAATGTGGTTTTTGAACACGAATACTAAGATTTAACTTCAGCCACTCATGACATTTCGTCTCAGTATGATGCCTATTAATAATTAAATGAAGCTTATTTCATGTCTTTTCCTTAACGGAGACAGTCTGTTTGTATACACATTGTGATATAACAACGAAGATCTTTCGTACATATTTTTTTTAGTTTAACAATTATAATTAATAAAAATTCAGAGGTACAATTATATGCAATATTATTTATTTATATATTTATTGAGCGTCCGATTGAAAGAGTGGTTAGAGCGCTGGTCTCTCGCGGCAAAGGTGCTGGGTTCAATTCACGGTATCGACACGCTCCAGTCTACCCAGCTGTAATTGGGTACCTGACTTTGCTCGTGAGTTAGGGAAGGAAAAAGCAGCAAGGAAGGGAACTGGTCACCTCACCTCGACTTGCAATTGCTTCACATAAACTAATACAGATAGAAAACCTATGGCAAGGCACAAGCAAAGAAACAAAGTTACAACTGATCAGAGCATGTATATTCCCAGTAGCAACATAAGACTGCGAGACTTGGACACTCAATAAAACAGTTGCAAAAAAGATTACATCATTCGAAATGAAATGCTACAGAAGGATGTTGAGAATACCCTGGACAGAAAAAAAAGACCAACAGAGAAGTACTGCACTCACTAAACGTACAGGAACAATGGCTCCTAAATACCATCGCAATAAGGAAGCTGAAATTTTTCGGTCATATAAAAAGACATAATAGTCTGGAAAAAATAGTGATGGAAGGCATGGTCCCTGGAAAAGGGGGAAGGGGTCGACCTAGACGACGGTGGACCCAGGACATCACAGAGAGTCTGAACTTGACTTTGGCTGATGCAGGTCGACTTGCCCAGAATCGTGATGCGTTCAGAGCAGCTGTAATGGAGACAACGTTCTGGAAAGAATACGTCACATCATGATGATTACCTTATATTTATTATTCACTGCCCAAATTATGATCCCACTACATGCACCATACCGATACTTGTTTGGAATGAACACTGAAATAATAATTTCCCACCATATATTTTTAGACGAAACTGGAAATACTTCATAAATTTTTTTTACACACTATAAACGAATACCATATACAGCAAACATAAAAACATCTTTACTCTTTATATCTGCAGTATGTTGCCCTATAAAGGAAGGAACGGTGGAAATATCTGCCTAATGGATTATAATAACTTCAACGCAGAGCGATATCCCTATTTATTTTTTTCAGGCAAGAAATACTGTACAGTGCTTCGTGCCTGAGTTAAGTGCTTGTTACCTAGGTAGGAATCACTTGTCCAGTGCTCCCTACCTGACGGTAGCATGCACTATACAGTGCGTGTTGCCGGTTCAGTGCTTCCTGCCTCCTACGCCGGCAGTAAAAGCTTTTAGTAAGACATATTCAACACGTATGTTTAAGTGACATCGCTACTGTATCCCTAATCTACATTTGTGAAGGTCTGACTCTGCCATTCATGTTTTCAACAACACTTTGGTTAGATTTGTATTTTTCAGAGTCGATTCTGCGATTATATTTTCCCGGTCATTTTTGAAGGGTTACTGCAGTTTCTTTCCTATCTTTTTTTGTGGTCACTGGATTCAACCGAACTTACTAAAACTGGTTGTCATCATCAACGCCACCATCATAATCATCATCACCACCACCATCATCATCATCATCATCATCATCATCATCATCATCATCATCATCATCATCATCATCATCCTCATCATCATCATCAACATTATTTTCCTTTTCGCTCCTCAACGAGCACTGGTCCACCAGTGTAGCTGGTCCCTTTTATAAGAAACTTGAATCAAAG
The DNA here is from genome assembly GCA_024509875.1 of Oreohelix idahoensis. Classification (NCBI taxonomy): domain Eukaryota; kingdom Metazoa; phylum Mollusca; class Gastropoda; order Stylommatophora; family Oreohelicidae; genus Oreohelix; species Oreohelix idahoensis. The sequence goes on from JAMPIV010006453.1 coordinate 119,811, forward strand.
CATTCGCATCATTTTGCTATGAACATTTCTGTAGCACTTTATATTCTTCTTCTTTGATCGTTAGCCGCAGACCGTCAAAGCAGTCAGTGGCCATCACGCCTACTGGCGTCTTGTAGGGCAACAACAAATTGATTCCACTTTGCTCGGTCGGTAGCCATCCTTCGTACAGTGCCCCAACTCTGGTTCATTCTTTGCATCTCAGCCTCCACAGTCCTCCGCCAGGTTGTTTTTGGTCGGCCTCTCTTTCGTTTTCCTTCAGGGGTCCATAGCATCTTGTGATGGTATCGGGGTCTCTTCTGAGGACATGGCCAACCCAACTCCAGCGTCTGCCAGCTATGATGGTGTGCATGTCCTCTTGCTTGCTCCGAGTAAGCAGATCTTGGTTGGTGATGGTATTCGGCCAAAAGATTCGGTGAATCTTTCTTAGGCATGTTGTGTGAAAAGAGGACAATTTTTATTACGTGATGAAATTTGCCTGCCCCACGCACAAGCTCATATCAGTCGGCTTTTACGACATGACTGGGTTATGCCAATCAAATATTCATCGGATCAAACCAATTCGTTAACGGCAATGTTAGAGAGAAAGAGAGAGAGAGAAAGAGAAACAGCAGGGGAGAGAGGGGAGGGGGGAGCGAGACATAGAAGAGGTAGTGCGAGACAGAGAAACAGGCGGACAGAGGGATATAGAGAAACAGCCGTTGTTGTAATTTATAACATGATAGCGACAATGTATTCAATGACATAAATATAACAGCTCTGGTGGATTATTGTCTCCGGCTTCTCCACATTAATCTCAACTTTCGCAATCTTTGTATCTGCCATCCACCAGTCTTGGTAATTAGATAGCTCCATATTCCTTTATGACAGAGTCAACCTTCCGATACCAGATCTGGCCAACGATACGGCTCATATTCTACAGGCGTGCTCCGCAATGTAACTGCCGCTAATAACTGAACCGCTTGTCGTGTAATTTCAGATAATGTATAATTTATGTCTTGTGTTTCCGACAGCTTCATCAACAACTACAAATAGTGGTTGGAAATAGCTCAGAAGCTGGGTTTTCTCCACGTGTTTTAGATAGTGTATGCTTTTATGTTCCTTGGTATTTCCGACCGGTTCATCAAAAGGTCGTTGGAAATAGCTCAGAAGCTGGGTTTTCTCCATGTATTTTAGAAGTTGTATGCTTTTATGTTGTTTGTATTCTTGATGATTTCAGATAGTGTATAATTTATGTTCCTTGTTATTTCAGACAGCTTTATCGTCGCTGGAAATAGCTCAGAAGCTGGGTTTTCTCCATGTATTTTAGAAGTTGTATGCTTTTATGTTGTTTGTATTCTTGATGATTTCAGATAGTGTATAATTTATGTTCCTTGTTATTTCAGACAGCTTTATCGTCGCTGGAAATAGCTCAGAAGCTGGGTTTTCTCCACGTATTTTAGATAGTGTATGCTTTTATATTCCTTGGCTCCTTGATGATTTCAAATAGTGTATAAGTTATGTTCCTTAGTATTTCCGACAGCTTCATCAGAAGGTCGTTGAAAATAGCTCTAGAAAGCTGGGTTTTCTCCACGTATTTTAGTAGTGTATACTTTTATGTTCCTTGTACTCTTGATTATTTCAGATAGTGTACACTTTTATGTTCCTTGTATTTCCAACAGCTTCACTAAAGGTCGTTGGAAATAGCCCAGAAGCTGGGCTTTGAGTATTTCAGATAGTGCAAACTTTTATGTTAATTGTATTCTCAATGATTTCAAATAGTGCAAACTTTTATGTTCCTTGTATTCTCAGTGATTTCAGATAGTGTAAACTTTTATGTTCCTTGTATTCTCAATGATTTCAGATTCTACTTTTATGTTCTTAGTATTCTTAATAATTTCAGACAGCGTATACTTTTATGTTCCTTGTATTCCCAATGATTTCCAATAGTGTATACTTCTATGTTCCTTGTATTCTCAATGACAACTGCACTAAAGGTCGTTGGAAATAGCCCAAAAACTGGGTTTTTTCCCACGTATATCAGACTGTGATAAATGAGCGCCAAAGCCTTTTCGCTCTATCTTTTCCTACATCTCTCTTATTTTCTCCCACATTTGTGCTCTTCCATTCCACGTTGGCTCTTTCGTCGTTTTCTAGTATCCTTTTACTCACGACTGGATTGTAAACTGTAATCTTTTTTACTCGTGATTTCATTTAGACCTCCACCTTGCATTATTTTTTGCAGTCCACATTGCCTTGTGATAAATCTGGTGAAACAGATCTGGTTCAATCAAAATCAAACACATGGGCATGGTACAATTTCATTGGACTATTTTAGGCTAAGCCGTTGTTTAAACACAACACGGTCACTATCGCGCACGATACAATGGCCACGTGTCGTGAAACATTCTAAATCCACATATATAAATTAAAAGGTAAATGTAAAGCCTAACACATAAATTCAATAAAAGGAAAGAGAAATGGTAAAAGTACAGTGCTGTCACAATGGCGTACAAAAATCCCCCTTGTTTTCTACTTCGTCTGCAAATTGTAACGTTTCACGTTGATAGTAAAGCCTACTGCATCACTACACGCTTTCTACAATAAAACGTGTACTGCATTTCTAAGAAAACCTTGAGATACGCAAGCTGATTAATGACCTAAATTAATACTTCCATTAATTTCATTTTATACACTACGTTAACATAAACGGAAGGACAGATGGAATTAGGATAGAGAGAGGGAGGGCTGAAAGCAGGAACGCCGGCAACACTAACACGCGTCTCGCGATTAATATTAATGCCACCCTCCCCAAGCGAAAGGCCAGAAGCAATAACTTTTTTTCAAATAGACCGTGATAAAAAACACTACCCATACGAGAGTTAGGTTTAAAAGCATGAAAAATGCTTATTCGGAAACATGACATTATACTGGTTTACGTTTGAAAGCCTGACAGTACCCAGACACCACATCGTATCGAAGTGAACAGGAGGTAGAAGAAAATGCACATTTTGAACGCAGCCACCTAGCTCCCTTAAATTTATATAATTGGGTTCCGTAGGACTTGCTGACAAAGAATATGTTAAACGTTACGCAAATAGTCTAGGAATTAACAAATTATAGCCAAAATAAAATGGTGGTGCTGTCAGACAACACCAAAATCAGAATTGCGCAGTGGCAGGTTTTGAAAACCACCATTGTACGGGAAATAGGCCAACATGTTACCTCCTATTTGATTGGCGGAAAGTATATGTAAGGCTAAACATTATTAGTCGGTCTGCAAATACTATTTTTTGTTGTTAGGGGAGACGGAAGGAAGGGTACTTTTTTTCAAACGCTTGTGTAAACATGGCTCGATTGGTTAGACCCGCCAATATAGGCAATTAGGAGCGTCAGTTCAGTGCCACATGTTAAAATAAACTTACTCAGAAACAGTGCGTTGAGTTCCAGTGCATATTTTTCTAAATAAAAGCCTGGGACAGCGGCAGATCGGATTTTGTGCCATATTCATCGCCAGTCAACGTATTTGTTTATTATTTCCATGAATTGTGGTAAGCTTGATATATTCGATATCTTTTTAATGAAAATTGAATGTAAATTGATAATTTATGTCTGTATATGTGCGTGGTTCAGTAGCGAACATGAGGCAAGGCCTATATAGTGCTCCAACCTGAACCGAAGGTGTCGGAGAAAAGTAAAACTGCATGGAATTGCCAAACAGTACACTGACACCTATCTTATTGACTAGAAAGAACTAATGCTGGAATTGCAGAGGCGTAGTAACCATTAGGGAGGAGTATACTGGTGTAAATTGTTTCAGATGAAGATAGCAGTTGGCCTACCGCTCTGAACTCAGTGTTTGTTATGTATTGTGTTCAGTCTGGAAATAGATTATAAATTAGTTCTGAAGTAGGAGGTACAACCTTCTTGTTTCAGGGACTGTGGTCCGAGTTATTGAAGCAGCACCTGGTCTGAGTTTTGCTGAATCCAGAGGCTGACAGCATACTCCTTGGTCCAGATAGCGACCAGTGAGGTGTCTCCAGAACACAGGAAGCAATCGAGCAGAGGAGTCTTTTCCTGCCGCCATCACGAAAGATAAGCTTCTGTGGCCAGAGTAGCTCAACATTATGTGCCCCCTCAAAAATTGACATTTTAGTAAACACAGAGGGACAATTAATTGGTTCAAATGACAGGAACTGTGAACTTTTCCCAATACTATTTCCAAGATAATCAAACACTTGAAGTCATGATGAAAAACAACAACCAAGCTTGAACAAAACCAGTATTACCTCATATTACTACTTCACCAATTACACACATAGAATAATAATAATAAACTATGTCAATACAAAGTTCATATATATAAACTGTGTACATAATACTTGTAATTACATTTGATTGTGATTCCTGGTTCACTGTGTAGTTGAATCAGGATATCCATTATTGACAAGAATCATTACATATAGATTTGAAACTTTACACTTGACTCATTTAAGATAGTCTTATAGAGTGTTATATGTGTGTGAGTGTCACAGTGTTGTAAAGTGTTGTGGAATAAATTAAATTGTTTATCTGTCTGTTGTTGTTGTGACTTACACTTCATCATTTTCATAACCCTAGACATTTAACGTAGTCATCACAATATTCCAGAATAATTCTGACTGAGGTACAAATGTGGTAGCAAGTAAGGTCATCTGTAATACACCACACTTATTAGATACAGATACCTTCACAGCTGATCTCAGTCAGTACACTAAGTCCCCTATAAATATTTATAACATCCCACATTACCACATATATTGGGGGCTCGTCCGGGATTTTGAATCTTTCCCTATTATAAATATTGGGGGTAATTCACTTCAGGGAATAATAAAAATTAAAAAGGTATCCTTAAGGGAAAATAAATAAGGTTGAGCTGTCAGTGCCTGTGGTTGTCCTTAGTTAATTAGTCATAGATAAAATTGTTTAGTTAAATATTTTATACATTTACCTGTTAGAAAATGGCAGACCTGGCTGTGCAGACTGCAAAAGAGTTAGGAATGGAGGGACAAGTTATGATTGCTTATGTCACTACTGAATGTGACAAATTTATTGAACGCGAAGAAAGAAGATTAGAAAAAGAGGCTGAAAGAAAGTTAGAGGCTGAAAAAGAAATTAAGAAGTTACAATTAGAGGCTGAGGCTGAGGCTAAGAGGTTGCAGATTGAGGCTGACAAAGAGGCTAAAGCATTGGAGGCAGATAAGGAGATTAAAAGGCTCCAATTAGAAGAACAAAAGGCAGAAAGAGAAGAGAAGAAATTGGCTGCAGAAAGAGAGGAAAGAAGATTGGCTGCAGAGAGGGAAGAAGAAAGAGAGGAAAGAAGATTGGCTGCAGAGAGGGAAGAAGAAAAGGAGGAGAAGAGATTACAAAGGGAGCACGAGTTACGACTAAGGGAGTTTGAGTTTCAAGGCCATGCTCCTGAAAATGGTGCCAGTCCCTTTACCTCCGATGCTACTGCTAGTCAGGGAGCCTCAACCTCAGCTATGAACTTTCATTTAGATCATTTTGTTGAGAAAGACGATGATATTGAGAGCTATCTAAATAGATATGAACTATTAGCTACCACGTATGGGTTAGAAAGAGAAAGGTGGAGCTTAAAGTTATCTCAAGGGCTTGGTGGGGCAGCTTATGAAGTTTTTGCCAAAATGAGCAGAGGTGATCAAGAAAATTATGACATGCTAAAGCAGGCTCTTTTGTTAAGATATGAAAAGAACGCAGAATTTTATAGGAAAAAATTTAGGAATGCTAAACTACTGTCAGGTGAAACCTATCACCAGTTCTCTGCACGAATAGAGACATACTTGGAGAAATGGACTTCTCTGGGGAAAACCCAAGATCTTAAGGAAATGGTCCTTATAGAACAATTAAGAGAGTCCATGGCTCCAGACCTGAGAAAGTTTCTCATGGAACAAGGTGCAGAGAGGCTGGGTGAGCTACTAAATGTTGCTGAAAGGTATCAAGCAGCTCAGGCAGAGGTATCAGGTAATAAAAAGAAACAGGTAGATAATTTTAAGGCACCACAGAACTTTAATAAATTTGATCCTAGAGATCAAAACAAAAGTAAGCACCAGTTTGATAGGCCACGGTATGACAATAAAAATAAAACCCCACAATTCGATGAAAGGAAATATGATGAAAGAAAATCTTTCAACCAAGGAAAGAGATGGTGTAAAAATTGTAAGATGAACAATCATTACACTGACCATTGTAGAAGGAAACCTGTGTACATGGCCACCCTTCAGGTCAGGTCGACCTCAAGAAAGGAGGAGGATATTCTGATAGATACCACTCCAGATGAGATGAGGAAGGCACAGGCTGGGGATAAGACCCTCAAGCCTTGTTTCAGGAAATTGTCAACTTGTCATACAACTCCAGGCAAGGGAGATTTTTACATGAAGAACAAGTTGATGTACAGGAAGGCCGGAACTAGATCCAATGGTCACGGACAGTTGGTTCTTCCAAAGGCATATAGGGCAGACTTAATAAGGAGCCTACATGTGAAACAAGATGGGGACCATGAGAAAATTGGTACCATCATCCAAAAGGTGGCTCACAATTATTATTGGCCCAAGGCAAGGTGGGACATTTTGAATTTTGTAGAAAGGTGTAGCATAGCACATGAGGGAACACCCACAAGTGGGAACATTGATCAGGACCTGGACACGCCACGGGGCAAACTTAGGCCTGACACGGAAAAGAAAAATAAATTTGATAAAGTGGACCAAATGGAATGGGAAGCCCCTTTTCACGGACAAGCTTCAATTAACTGTTTTACAATGGCCACTATGCAGAGAGTGCAAAAAGATGTCTTACCCCAGGATAAGCCGAAAATCCCTCAATCGGACTTAAACAAACTGGAGGAAGAGGATGTAGAGAGGAAATCTCTCATCAAGAATTTTAAGTGGGGAGAAAGCACCAAGAAAAGAATTGGTAGCGGTCGTTTTGTGCATGATAATTCTGGGAAGAAAAATCATCACTATAGCGCTTCGAGTGGAAGAGACCATACCGGTGCATGGACAAATAGGTCCACAAAATTAAAGGTCCATATGTAAAGCTGTTAAGAACGTGGACTGATGAAAAGGCAGAGGAAAATATTACATCCTCATACCAATATGTGAATGAGCTGACCACTCGTTTAAAAACTGGCTGGAAACTTGCCAATGAAAATTTGAGACAAGCCAGGAAGAAACATGCTGCCTATTATAACAGGAAGCTAAAGACAGAAATTTGGCTGTGGGAGAGAAGTACTGCTTCTTTCTGCCCGGGAGTCAGAATAAGTTACAAATTGGATGGCAAGGTCCATATACAGTTCTAGAGAAGGTGTCTAGAACCAATTATAAGATAGATAAGAAGGGGAAAGAAAAAATCTATCATGTGAATCTCCTGAAGAAATATTTGGAAAGAGAAAATCAGGAAGAGACACACTTGTTGACCTTGTCCATTGCAATGGAGATGAAAAAGGAACCACTTTCATCATTTGAATATCCATTACACCCCTGTGAGACAGCGGCACAGGTGAAAATCAGTACACATTTAACGAAAAATCAGAAAGAGAGAGTGCAACAGGTTCTAAGATAATCATACAGAGGTGTTAACAGACCGACCGGGGCATACAAACTTATTGGAATATGATATGAAACTGATAGACCCCACACCTGTCTGTATGAAACCCTATTCGATTCCTTTTGCTAAGGAGAAAGCTTTGAAGGAAGAGATAGACTATTTGTTGAAGGAAGGAATTATTTCACACAGTGAATCTTCGTATAGTTCCAGTGTTGTGCTCTTAAGGAAACCCTCTGGAGAACATAGACTCTGTATAGATTACAGGAGACTGAATGCTATCACAGAAGGACAGGTGGATCCATTGCCGGATACAAATCAGTTGTTTGCCAGGCTAAATAAAGCTAAATATTTCTCAAAAGTGGATCTGAGTAAAGGATACTATCAGATTCCAGTAAAGCCTGAGGTTAGACCATACCTAGCTTTTAGTACCTCAGAGGGACACTATGAGTTTAACAGATTGCCATTTGGATTGAAGAATGCGCCTAGTGTCTTCTCTAGAATGATGAGAAAATTATTGGACCCTCTGAATAATCCATGCATCACAAATTTCATGGATGATATCCTTATAGCAACAGAAACATTTGAGGAACACATTGACTCTCTGAATATGCTGTTTAATCGACTTAGAGAAGCGAATTTAACAGCCCGACCAACCAAATGTTGCGTTGGATGTAAAGAATTAGAATTCTTGGGACACACAGTCCATCAGGGAAACATGACCCCTGACCCCAAAAATTTAGAGAAACTAAAGAAAGCCCCGAGACCACAAACCAAGAAAGACGTGAGATCCTTTGTCTCATTATGTGGTTTCTACCAAAAGTATATCAAAAACTTTAATTCCATATGTGCACCGTTACCTGATTTACCCGTAAAGAAAATCCAGATCGAATTACATGGACACCACAATGTGAATTAGCTTACCAGGAATTGAAGGAAAAGCTCACAAGCAAACCTATTTTGAAATTACCTGACTTAAGTCAAGAATTCATTGTAAGGACGGATGCCAGTAATATTGGGTTAGGTGCGACTCTGCTACAGAAATCAGATGCATTGGATGGGGAATTAAGCCCAGTGGCATATGCTAGCAGAAAGTTGAATAAAGCTGAAACCAATTACTCAACTAGCGAAAAAGAATGTCTTGCAGTAATATGGGCGATAAAGAAATTCAATATTTATCTGTATGGGAAGGCATTTAAGTTGCAAACGGATCACAAACCCTTGTCGTTTCTAGCACAGGCTAGGCATGAAAATTCTAGGTTGCTCAGATGGTCATTACTGATGCAGCCATTTGAGTTTTGCATAGAGTATATATCTGGAAAGACAAATCTGGGAGCGGATTTTTTAAGCCGCCATCCGTGTGATGAGAATCACCGTAAGCCCCAGAAATAATAATAAATTTCTCTATGTGTATATAGAATTATAGAATGACATATAACGTCTGTTTTAAGAGGGGAGAATTTGTCGTGAAACATTCTAAATCCACATATAAAAATTAAAAGGTAAATGTAAAGCCTAACACATAAATTCAATAAAAGGAAAGAGAAATGGTAAAAGTACAGTGCTGTCACAACGGCGTACAAAAATCCCCCTTGTTTTCTGCTTCGTCTGAAAATTGTAACGTTTCACGTTGATAGTAAAGCCTACTGCATCACTACACGCTTTCTACAATAAAACGTGTACTGCATTTCTAAGAAAACCTTGAGATACGCAAGCTGATTAATGACCTAAATTAATACTTCCATTAATTTCATTTTATACACTACGTTAACATAAACGGAAGGACAGATGGAATTAGGATAGAGAGAGGGAGGGCTGAAAGCAGGAACGCCGGCAACACTAACACGCGTCTCGCGATTAATATTAATGCCACCCTCCCCAAGCGAAAGGCCAGAAGCAATAACTTTTTTTCAAATAGACAGTGATAAAAAACACTACCCATACGAGAGTTAGGTTTAAAAGCATGAAAAATGCTTATTCGGAAACATGACATTATACTGGTTTACGTTTGAAAGCCTGACAGTACCCAGACACCACATCGTATCGAAGTGAACAGGAGGTAGAAGAAAATGCACATTTTGAACGCAGCCACCTAGCTCCCTTAAATTTATATAATTGGGTTCCGTAGGACTTGCTGACAAAGAATATGTTAAACGTTACGCAAATAGTCTAGGAATTAACAAATTATAGCCAAAATAAAATGGTGGTGCTGTCAGACAACACCAAAATCAGAATTGCGCAGTGGCAGGTTTTGAAACCACCATTGTACGGGAAATAGGCCAACATGTTACCTCCTATTTGATTGGCGGAAAGTATATGTAAGGCTAAACATTATTAGTCGGTCTGCAAATACTATTTTTTGTTGTTAGGGGAGACGGAAGGAAGGGTACTTTTTTTTCAAACGCTTGTGTAAACATGGCTCGATTGGTTAGACCCGCCAATATAGGCAATTAGGAGCGTCAGTTCAGTGCCACATGTTAAAATAAACTTACTCAGAAACAGTGCGTTGAGTTCCAGTGCATATTTTTCTAAATAAAAGCCTGGGACAGCGGCAGATCGGATTTTGTGCCATATTCATCGCCAGTCAACGTATTTGTTTATTATTTCCATGAATTGTGGTAAGCTTGATATATTCGATATCTTTTTAATGAAAATTGAATGTAAATTGATAATTTATGTCTGTATATGTGCGTGGTTCAGTAGCGAACATGAGGCATGGCCTATATAGTGCTCCAACCTGAACCGAAGGTGTCGGAGAAAAGTAAAACTGCATGGAATTGCCAAACAGTACACTGACACCTATCTTATTGACTAGAAAGAACTAATGCTGGAATTGCAGAGGCGTAGTAACCATTAGGGAGGAGTATACTGGTGTAAATTGTTTCAGATGAAGATAGCAGTTGGCCTACCGCTCTGAACTCAGTGTTTGTTATGTATTGTGTTCAGTCTGGAAATAGATTATAAATTAGTTCTGAAATAGGAGGTACAACCTTCTTGTTTCAGGGACTGTGGTCCTAGTTATTGAAGCAGCACCTGGTCTGAGTTTTGCTGAATCCAGAGGCTGACAGCATACTCCTTGGTAGCTTCTGTGGCCAGAGTAGCTCAACATTATGTGCCCCCTCAAAAATTGACATTTTAGTAAACACAGAGGGACAATTAATTGGTTCAAATGACAGGAACTGTGAACTTTTCCCAATACTATTTCCAAGATAATCAAACACTTGAAGTCATGATGAAAAACAACAACCAAGCTTGAACAAAACCAGTATTACCTCATATTACTACTTCACCAATTACACACATAGAATAATAATAATAAACTATGTCAATACAAAGTTCATATATATAAACTGTGTACATAATACTTGTAATTACATTTGATTGTGATTCCTGGTTCACTGTGTAGTTGAATCAGGATATCCATTATTGACAAGAATCATTACATATAGATTTGAAACTTTACACTTGACTCATTTAAGATAGTCTTATAGAGTGTTATATGTGTGTGAGTGTCACAGTGTTGTAAAGTGTTGTGGAATAAATTAAATTGTTTATCTGTCTGTTGTTGTTGTGACTTACACTTCATCATTTTCATAACCCTAGACATTTAACGTAGTCATCACAATATTCCAGAATAATTCTGACTGAGGTACAAATGTGGTAGCAAGTAAGGTCATCTGTAATACACCACACTTATTAGATACAGATACCTTCACAGCTGATCTCAGTCAGTACACTAAGTCCCCTATAAATATTTATAACATCCCACATTACCACACCACGCAAAGAATGAACTCCAGGAGTGTAATATCAAAGGGCATCGACGCAGAATAAAAATCTTTGCTTCCAGATGGAATACAATAAGCCCAGCACGACAAAGAAACTTGTTAGCATGCAAGCGACAGTGGACCGAGTGAACAAAGGCCGCCACCAGAGAGCGATATGACAGTTGGAAGGCGGAGGACATTGTTGCATTGGCCAGCCAATTATCTCAACACCTGTTTGTCAGGCAATTCCGGCAACGAAAGTTTGTCGCGAATTGCCCCACCAACTTTTGGACTGACAGGGGACAAGAGAGATCCTGGGAATGAGCGACCAGAGGGACTCTTAGCTATTGGTTGTATCGGCAGAGTTGTACGTCACCGGTCCAATGGACCCACATTTGACTTTTAGAGATATAATATACCGCGCCGCTCGCTAGAGAGATGAGTCCAGTTTTTAACATTGTAGTGTAGAAAAAAATCCCTAAAGCCCAGCCTGCAATTAATTCAGTGTGGATAAAATATTTCATATATGTGGTGTATTGTGTTCTTAAAGGATTTTGCGAAGGGAAAAGAAGTCCATCAGAAGTCTGAGTCTACACGTTACGTGTCTGACGTCTAACCAAAAATAAGTTATCAAAACAGACATTTGGCTAGCAGAATTCGCCATAGGACATTCTTCGTTCCTCACTTAAAAAGGAATATTTCTCGCCCACGATCAAGAAGGTGGACGCAGCATTTTTCGTCACCTTATATCACGTGCGCACACGTTCAATACATATTTAAATCACGCTCAAATCACTCGAAAGCTTACTACAGGAGTCAAGCTAAAGGTCACGGTTGATTACTCATATCAAGTTCAGCTCAATCGGAAGCGTACTATCTGAAGTCAAGCTAAAGAGCTCAAAAGTTGAATCTCATATTTATATCAAGTGCAACACACTCTTAAGCGCATTCTATGGAGCAGACTCCAAGGTATATTTTATGAATCACGATTACACACTCAGGATAATGAGTCTACATATTAAGAACATAACGTGAAGATATCCAGTCTAGCCAGTACCCTTCAGAGATTAGACAACGGACATTTTTCATACGACAACTGTAACCTGTTGATCAACGTTACAGAAATATTATCTAACAGTGATGGACTATATATCGTCAACGTTCTCAGTACGACAAACGTTTTCATCAGAACGTCCTGGACTTAGAGATGCCCCACTCGACATAACTTATACCTATCTGGGACATTCTATGCATACATGTGAACCATCCTACCCGGGGAAAGCATTTAGAGACACATGGACTTTGTAGATTACTTACCATTTTGGTAACACGTATTATATCACATCATCATCATTTCGCTTTACACAAGCTCATTCTTCTATTTAATTAACTACAATATTAATATCTCATCTGTGTGTTTTGTGTGAATCGTCTTTACTATCATAACGGTCTAACCATTACTAACCCTATATGTGTAGATATTTAATTAATAAACCCAACAATCGTTTGATCATTATCTAGTTTGTTAATGTATCACTCGTGCTGTCGGTGTCAAATATTTACATATAAGTAAATTTCTACACTCAGATGAGATTGGGGGCTTTTCCTGTTACGGGATCTAAGGGCAGAAGTTAAGGCCGTGGGGAACAGAACTCTTTCCATAATTCACTAGAAAACACTGTTCAGTGGAAAGCATTCGCGTTCTCTTCTTCTTGTCCTTATCTCGGATAGGTCTCTATTCTTTCTTAACGAGCTAATTTCTGGAGACCTACCTAATATCTCACAGGTTATTCCTGGCGAAAACTACTGTCGTAGTTGCCCCAATAGTCACCACACGACACAGACAGTGTAAACTTTTGTGTTCCTTGTATTCTCAATGATATCAGACAGTGTACACTATTATGTTCCTTGTATTCTCAATAATTTCAGATAGTGTATACTTTTATGTTCCTTGTATTCCGGATGACAACTGCGCTAAAGGTCGTTGAAAATGGTCCACAGTCTAAGTTTTCTCCACGTACTTCAGATAGTGTACACTTTTATGTTCCTTGTATTCCCGACAATTTCAGATAGTGTACACTTTTATGTTCCTTGTATTCTCGATGACAACTGCCCTAAAGGTCGCTGAAAATAGCCAAGAAGCTGGTTTTTCGTTTCAAATATTGTGTCTCCACTCTGTACAATTCCCAAATTTGACCATTCGCAACAGACAGGAAATCAGCGTTAAATTTAACAATCAGCTGACAGTAACACATACTTCGTGAGTTGAAAGGCGAAAGAAGAAGAATATGCCATAAATATAAGTGAGGAAATAACAAATAGGAAATGACTTGTCAATCACTCTGAGTACTCTACAGTCAGTGACCTGTGCTCCAGTGTTAACACACATATTACAGGCGACAGAGATTTATTTAGACAAGTCAACACAGATTTTAGACAAGTCAACAGGCGCAACAGATTTATTTAGACAAGTCCACAGGCGACAGAGATTTATTTAGACAAGTCAACAGGCGACAGAGATTTATTTAGACAAGTCAACAGGCGACAGAGATTTATTTAGACAAGTCAACAGGCGACAGAGATTTATTTAGACAAGTCAACAGGCGACAGAGATTTATTTAGACAAGTCAACAGGCGACAGAGATTTATTTAGACAAGTCAACAGGCGACAGCGATTTATTTAGACAAGTCAACCGGCGACAGAGATTTATTTAGACAAGTCAACCGGCGACAGAGATTTATTTAGACAAGTCAACCGGCAAAGGCAATGAACACTTTAAATACGCGGGAGTTTAAAAAAAGATAAAACATACATTTTAAAAAAATCAGAACCAGCAAACAATCGTATCAACTCCAGGAATTCAACAAGTAATTAAAATAGAAAGTGAAGTAAGAAAGCCAAAAAATATGCTAGTGAAGACGTCTACTGAATAGCCTTGGTAATATGTATTTATTTATTAGGTCCAGCATCGAAAGGTAGGGTGATCATTTCCCCTCCTCGCTGCCTTTTCCATTTCAAGAGCAGAGTCAGGTACCAGGCACAGCAGACAATAAATGCTACATGCAGTCTACTGCATAAAATAAAAGTGGATTCTCTGTTATCATTCATTAATCGGTCATTCATCCACATTTTGCGTCAAAAATATGCTACAGTGTTTCTTTTGATTGTAAACAGCATTTTGCATTAAGCCAACTAATCGTCCAAGATTTACAAGAGACAATCGCCACTGGATCGCATGCAGTGACTACTGATAAGAAACTCAATAAAGAGGGCTACAACAGGAGGTAATCTGATCATCAGAAATGATCCCCCGCGTCGATCAAGTGTTTCGGCCCATTAATATAGTTCTATAGTTTATACAGTGACTATTGCTAATTGATCCGGTGACAATGGATACGTTTTTCGACAACTGAGAACCGAGCGATCATAAATAATTTTTAACAGGACCATCAATCGTCTCATAGTCTCAATTTTACATATACAACTCTACCGTTTCCTGCGACTGGTTAAAAATTGCAACAACCACTTCGAAAGATGAAAACAATATAGAGGTAATATCTGTGTTGGGAAGAAAAGATTTATAAATCACGCTAAATTTTTTCCACAGCCTTCAAACTCGCACATCTAGGAACCAAGAAAAGAGTGAGTGAATCTAATATCGGTTACTGCTACATAGCCAAAAGTGGTCTAAACTACTCTAAACTATCGTTACCATATCTAAGATCCCAAAATAGAAAACAATCATAAACTGTGCCTCCTAAAAGAGGGCACTCCCCCCAAAAATAGGAGAGAGGAATAATTCCTATGTTCACAGATCAGTTTAAACACTTTACATACTAACGAAGTGTAACATCCAGAGGTGGATCGACTATGAAGCTAATGAAGGGTTAGCTTCAGGCGCCCCCCCCCCCTCCCACCCACCCAAGTCCACAAATTCACCAAACTAAAGTGAAAGTTCCAAAGTTTAATCCAGTTCCATCTCTTGCACATTGGCAACATTCTCTTGAGGTTGATTGACCTATTAGTCGTTCCACGATTGACATATCGTATAATACTTTCATTGAGACAATGACATTTAACTATTTGCATTCTCCATGGCAGAGATATTGAGTAAGACGTGGAGTAGGTTGGATGGATGTGGGGGGCGAAAAAAAGGTGATTTTCTCTATAACACGTTTCTTTCTCATTCCCTAAACTTTCTTTAAAAATAAACGGGGCCCTTCAAGAGTTCAAGCTCCAGGGCCCCAAAAATGTAGATCCTTAGCTGGTGTCGTGAAGTAGTCTGTTTCACAACCCGTCAGTCTGTGTAACTATGACGAACTGTGCGCCATACTTTATGATAACTGCTTGATACACGGACCAATTAGAAGGTACCGTTTTGCCGTGTTTACTACAGCTGGTAACATCTGTAAGCGCAGTACATTAATTTTGAATTACACATGTAATGCAGGGGGGAAAAAACAAGTTTTAGTGACCTTTTAGTATTGCTTCCAAATTCGCTTTTCAAAACAAACCCAGAAATACATACATCGCTATTGCTTATAATTAAAGTGGATGGTAAGTTATCAGTAATCAGTAATTCGACAAATACAGGGTGTCCATAAAAGATTGTACCCTTTTCAAAAAAATTATTCTCGGCCCCATGATATGATACGAGGATGCTTTCTATCACAAAAGTAAGATAATCTCTGCAAGTTTTTAAGCATACCTTACAAAGACTCAAAAAGAATGTAACTATTTCTTTTTTTTCACCTACTTCACCAGTGTGTTGAGAGACATGTAACAATTACCGGTTGCAACTCAACTGCGAAAGTTTCACTTGAAGTACCCGCTGCGCGCATGCGCACTTTTTTTAGTCTTTGTAAGGTATGCTTAAAAACTTGCAGAGATTATCTTACTTTTGTGATAGAAAGCATCCTCGTACCACGTCATGGGGCCGAGAATAAATTTTTTGAAAAGGGTACAATCTTTTATGGACACCCTGTAGTTCGCACTTGACTCTAACCCTTACTCTTTATTACTGCGTCTTTGAATTCTTTTATTGTTAATTTCAACCAAACGTTCGTAAATCTGATTCCATCTATCTGGAACCCTCTCTCTGTCATCTCTTATCTGTCTTTTAAGAAGGCATCATCATACATCCTGCCAAGACTTTTAACAAGTTTCTCAATGACGGTAGGGACTCTTTGATTTAACGCCACGAATGTGACCTCGGATGTCTTCTTTCCCTTTCCTGGCGGATAGGCTACCAGACTTTTTTTCGGCTTGCGGTCCATTCTGCATCAGCAAATTAGTTCATTCGCGCGTGTGAACATATATATGCTGAACCTGAGCTTAATGGACTCATTTGTAAACATGATGGAAGAAATGAGGCATGAAGTCTGGAGAAAGATGTAACAAGACAAACAACATGAGAACAAGTGGAGTGATGGCTGTTGCTTGAAAGTTCAATAAATTCAAATCTCCTCCAGAGATCTGGGCTAAATATGTTTTTTTCCTCCAAAATATGAAGAGGAATTGTGGAAAATCGAATGCACAATATGCGAATAGGTAACAATGGGTTCCTGAGGGTGTGTTGATTACAGAACTATGTGGACTCACAAGTGGGCAAACATTTAAAAAAAAACAGTTCGAGAAGTTGAACTGGAAGGGAAATAGGGGAGCGGCGGGAGGAGGTAGAACATGGCCACTAACAATACAGCAGCAAAAGTGCTCACTTTCAGGAATTGTATGTATGTATCTATGTAGAACGAACGAACGATCTTTATTTTCAACGGGCTGACAACTGAGCACGTAGGCCCGTCTAACATTCTGCCCTTCCTTTTCTCTCATCTTTTATACTGAATTAATTTATTCTCAAATGCATTTTACAAATTAATTTCAAGTAATGCAACGCTGTAAACATACAAAAGATATATATATATATATATCATTTTAAGGACTAGCCCTTTTCAGGGTTGCCAATTGTCGTAGATTTTTTATAGGGAAATTAAGACTTGGGTTGGTCCCTTCTGAATAGGTTAGAATGAGTGATGCCTCAGTGAGATGAGATAATAGAAATAGAGTTCCACGAGTGAGATTGTAGAAATTTATAGAGGCTGTCCCGGAAATCGAGAATCTCTCTCTCTTTCCGCCTATCTTCTACAACAGATCCAAAGGAGTCAGACAGTCTATAAAAAATAGGTATATTAATATATATATATCTATCCACTCACGTGCCCGCACATACAAGTGACGACAGTTAGACACACAGACGTGGGAACAACTATAACAATGATTATATAGATATTATGGGAACGAACTGACCACCACACTGAAATAAATGCAGGTATAGTTTAATTATCATAGTAAACTTACATCACAACATATAAAATACATCAAAAGCATACACATAGTCATAAAAATCAAGGAATGCTACAATAGTGATAGACCCGTTTGTATGGTCCTCCCCTGGATATATAGCTCACAGTCCCGTTAGAAGAAAGTGATAACCCCAAAGAGTTACAGATACATATGATTGAGTCTATGGTTTCCCCCTTTTAAGGTATGGACAGACTTGATACTCTGCTTTATTCTAGGGGTAAATTAATTTTTTTTAAACTTGCATAAAGGATGTTTTAAACAAAGGAACACATCATCAGTCATAACTTTCACTCGGTTCTTTCATCAGGGCCCTGATATACTTACAATCGGTATGTGGTTCGCCGTCTGGCGCAAACTTTGGGACACACACACTTTTTATCTGTTACTGTCGTTTAATGAAACGGATCCCAGCTCTGCAGATTTGTTTGTTGGTTTCATCAAAATGGATCTGGGGAGCGTCTGCTTCATGCGATAGTTATTTCAGACTAAAGTTAATGTCACTTGACTCACGAGGTAAGAATTAGGCTTAAACGAGCACACAATGTCAGAACATGAGGTTTCCCTTAATTAGGAAGATGACCGGTGGACAACTTCTCTCAACAAATAATCTTGGTTCACCACACACTTGTCAACAATGTCGGAAAGTTAATGTTTTAGATTTCTGTAATTTTTCTCGCCACAAGGCAGCATGTACATTAGAGTTAGTGTAGAAATATGCACTGGCTCAAAGGCCCAGTATAAGCATTTATTAGGTATGTCTCTGTACAAAATGCCGGCAAAGTTTGGGTTACCCCAGTATTCACTGAATAAAGAAAAAACACATATGAAATATGTTACATATTATGTATTCAATATAACTTACGTTTTTTAAAATGCAAGCGTACAGCTTGACTTATCATTTAAAACTTCCCGTGCAATAAGTTATATATTTAAAAATCATCAATCCTCATGAATTAGGAATACATACGTATTCCGTCAACACTCATGAGGCATCTAGCATTATAAGTTAGTTTTAGAAAAATTGTTCCCGTCTGATTATTTAGCAGTTAAATTAAATTCGTTATAGCTACATTGTTGTTTAAGCTAGAAATTATAATTTATTCTGCTTTCCACTGAAACACGTCACTAGAAAATAATACAGATTATATAATTAAGCACTCTGCACCAAATCTAACTAGTGAAATATGAAATAAGCGATTATCACTTTAAACACTTCACAAAATATTAGATAATTATTATAATATATACCTCAACACACAGAACTACAGGTAATCGCACACTTTAGAATTATACGCTGATATATTTATTGGAAGTCTAGAGTTCGGTACATTTCCGAACAAACTAGGGCTTTGCTATATGTAGAAAGCCGTTATATAGAATGTGGTAATTTGACTGGCCACCACTGATACCACCTGAAGATGTTGTTAATCCTTGATACATCCATAGTGTGTGTTACATCCTATTGATAAATGTTGTGTGTAATGTCCAAACAGCACATACACATAGGAGTCATGGATCGTGGAAAACCTGGTGACGTTTTCTTAGACAATTTAATCACGCCACGATACGATCACCATAACATCGACAAAATACAGTTACAATAGATGAAATAATACCGGCAAGTTCCAAATGTTCACCCTGCATATGAACTAACAAATAACGCAGGTAAGTTCTCAATGTTCACCCTGCATACGAACTAAAGGCCTGTATTCCTCCCGGCCTCGACGTATCGTCAAGAACTTTAAGATGTTCATGGATCCTATCAGCGCTATCTCATCCTGTAGGCTACCAACACCGCAGCGCTACCAATATATGTTCCTGGATCCACTCAGTAGTAATATATATGGAATCCTTAGCGCTCTCCCTTTCTGTAGCCTGTAAAGATCACAGTGCTACTAATTTCCAATACTGATACATGTATGGCCTCCAAAAAACACCTGCTGTCATAGCAGTGTAAGAATATAACATGTCCACGGATCCTTCTAATACAGATACATGTATGGCCTCAAAAACACCTGCTGTCATAGCAGTGTAAAAATGCAAAATATTTCCATGGATTCTATCCGTAATAATAATACATGTAGGGCCTCAGAACACCTGCTGTCATAGCATAACTACATACTTTAACATGGCCACACCATCCTTCCCCTACACACTCTGGGGACTCTATGACAATCAAAATCACCTTACCCAGCACACCTCAGTCAATCACCTGACCCGGGCAAGTTGGGCGACTATCGCTCACCTCACAAAATCTTAAACAAATTCATCTCACACGGGACGCGCCGTGAGATGTTAGCAGCGATTAACACGCTCTATTCTCGGACCTACGAGCAAACAATAGATTTATATTGTTAAATCAATTAACCGAGCGGGACAACCAAAATCCGGCTTGTTTGTACTAGACTTCTCACAATTAATTCCCTTGGGCTAGGAGTGAAGTAATTCAGCCTGTAACATCATTTGTCACGAACAACCTGTCTACTGCGAATTTTGAGGACTGAATGAAAATAAAGTTTAACATTCTGGTTATATCTATTTCCAGACAAAGGGTCCCACTTTATTTCGCCAAACGAAATAATCTCCCCTTTCCGTCTAAAACACCTTACATCAACTAGAAGACTACCATGAACTGACACTCGTGCGTTTTCACGCCTCACGCTGACCAGGCCAACAGTGAGTGCCTTGTCAGCTGGGATTTCCAGACAAATGTCTCAAACTGCGCCGAGGAGATGTCGGCTATCGCGCCTCACCTAAGCGTTCAGCCGATGCAACTCGTTGTGGCAGGTGAAAATGCAGACAATTTTGTCGCCTATAGGTCTGGCGAAAGCGAATATTCACAGTGTATTTCGTCTGTTGCAGGGAATACTGTAGACATGTCTGCTCCTATGTCTGGCCAGACGAATATATTCACAGTTTCGTCCACTGACACCTAATGCAATAGAATGCATTTTAACGCTCTTTCTCTGTTTACCAGTATGAGAAAAAGAACGGTAAAGTTGAGAATGGGGAAGAAAATATTTTTCGCAAACGAAAAATACAGGAAAAAGGTAAAGAGTGATAATAAAATAGAGGATACGGGTGAAAGAAAAAGAAGAGGATATAGGCAATTTATGATCAATAAACTCTCTGTGACACCAATAAACTTGCAAAAATTATATAGGAATTTTAAAAAAACAACACACACATAACAACAAATACGGAACAATGATCAATTGAACAAGCAACACAAAGAATCCGTATCCGCGACTGAGATAACAGGCTATCGTCCAAAATCGGGAAATAAATTCACACAATATACCTAACTATAACCGAAAAAGCCCACCTTGGTTGAGGTTGGAATCGAATCTCTTACGTAAAAGAAAAAAGCTCCGGTCGCGGGCGATCCCGCGATTCAGTAATCGAAGACACCTTATTGTTGGGTCTCAACAGAAGGACTCAGTAAGACTGTTGGTAAAGGTTCTCTGTAGTTATGTACTTTAGTAACAAACCCCCCCCCCCCCCCCAAACCTTTTCCCCACCTTGTAATGTTTGTCTTGGTCATGTACGAATAAATCAAGGTTCTCTATCATTACAAGGGGAGGTCACTATAGTGCACGTGTTTAAAGAGAACCTTTACCTAGTCATAATCAAACAGTCATTAGGGATAAGCGCCTTGCAATTACTGCTGCAAAGGAAAATAGGGACTAACTGTAGCGATGGTTAAGTTTCAAGCATAATGTGCCAAAGTTCTGTATTGATTGCATTGCCGAAAACTGTCAAAAGTACATCTACCTTCTAGAAACAAACCGTTTCATAGCAGATCTGACCTGTTAAAATATTATCTGATGCCACAAGAATCATTATCATATATTTAGTTTTCCAGCACATTCTTTCCGTTCGCAACGCTCTCAAAAATAGTTATTGTTATACAGAATCGACATCATTGCAGTCCGGGCAAACCCATAGGTGCTCAGTCTGCATCAGTATACGTCGAAGTGTGTGAATGCTAACTGTTCCTGTAGCCCGCTGGTTGTATACACGACGGATGGATCCTCTCATACGTCCATCTCTACTAGCTTTACGTTTGATGCCAAATTCCAACAACCTTGATGATTCATCTATTTCAGTGTCATTCTCTAGCAGGCGATCATTAATTGTTCTCAGTATATCTTCCTAGTCCATATCCAGTGTCCACACTATGGGTGCTCTTGATGCTAATCTGTCAGCTCTCTCATTACCACAAAAATAGTGACACTCGCCAAAGAAAAGTGTGCAAAGGTTGGTGTGCATGCGCCACGTCAACGGTGTGCATGTTCAGACTTTGTTTAACATCGGATGTAAAACAAATATTTTGGTTTTTAATACGGGAATTCTTTTAAAAAAATGGAAGACAATGTTGATAACTATTCTAACTGTCACCACCTAAGTGAATTGTATTTTATGAACAGACAATTACAGCGAAATTGTTTAAATATTCATTTTCGTATACAAGTGTTTAGAGATGTATAGGTACCCACATTTAATGTTTACGAATATTTATTTCCTCCAATGAGTAATTTTGTGCACCAAGAATGAGGAGGGTTTAGATCTAAATAGATAAATTATAACAAAACTTCCGGGTGAGCTAAAGATCTATTATAGTTCCAATCAAATAGTATCTGAAGATCCCAGTGATGTTATGAACTATCCGGCCGATGAAAACTACAGAAAATCAAGATGATCTTCTGATGGACGATCGGATGTTCACATCTAACATTATTTTTCTACACGTATTTGAATAAATGAAATTGCCGTTAAGTATTGGGGCTTTTGAATTTAATTCCTGTTATATGACGGGCTTTTAATCTAGTGATTAATAACTGGGGGGGAAAAAAAAGGGGGGGGGGTCAATTTGATAGAATTCACTTTTATTATTGTTAACTAATGTAATAAATGTGCGTCCGATTGACAGCGTGGTTAGATTGCTGGTCTCTCGAGGAAAGGTACCAGGTTCGAAACATGGTGTCATCACGACAAAGTCTATACAGCTGTCACATGGATTCCCTGGCCTAACGATAACTGGTCATCTACTTTTATTCTGTGCAAAAGAACGTATGGTGGGTGCCACGGGGCATATAAGGTCTACACAAAGACAAACATAGTCTGACCTCTAGACCTTGCCATATAAGGTCTACACAAAGACAAACATAGTCTGACCTCTAGACCTTGCCATATAAGGTCTACACAAAGACAAACATAGTCTGACCTCTAGACCTTGCCATATAAGGTCTACACAAAGACAAACATAGTCTGACCTTTAGACCTTGCCATATAAGGTCTACACAAAGACAAACATAGTCTGACCTCTAGACCTTGCCGTATAAGGTCTACACAAAGACAAACATAGTCTGACCTTTAGACCTTGCCATATAAGGTCTACACAAAGACAAACATAGTCTGACCTCTAGACCTTGCCATATAAGGTCTACACAAAGACAAACATAGTCTGACCTCTAGACCTTGCCATATAAGGTCTACACAAAGACAAACATAGTCTGACCTTTAGACCTTGCCATATAAGGTCTAACACAAAGACAAACATAGTCTGACCTTTTAGACCTTTGCCGTATAAGGTCTACAAAGACAAAACATTCGATCGTAGACCTTTAGACCCTTGCCATATAAGGTCTACTCAAAGTGACAAACATAGTCTGACCTCTAGGACCTTGCCGTATAGAGGTCTACACAAGACCATACCATAGTCTGACCTCTAGAAATACATATTAAGGTTGTCTACACAAAGACAACATAGAGTCTGACCTTTGACCTTGCCATACTAAGGTCTCCCACAAAGACACAAACATAGGTCTGACCTCTAGGAGACCTTGCCCGTATAAGGTCTACATAAAAGACAAACCATAGTCTGGACCCTTTAGGACCTTGCATATAAGGTCTACGCAAAGTGACACCCATAGTCTGACCTCAATAGGAGGAGACCCTTGCCATATAAGGTCTACACAAAGAAAACAATAGTTCTGACCTCTTGACCTTGCATATTAATGGTCTACACAAAGACAAACATAGTCTGATCTTTAGACCTTGCCATATAAGGTCTACACAAAGACAAACATAGTCTGACCTCTAGACCTTGCCGTATAAGGTCTACACAAAGACAAACACAGTCTGACCTTTAGACCTTGCCATATAAGGTCTACACAAAGACAAACATAGTCTGACCTCTAGACCTTGCCGTGTCAGACTCGTTATCTAAATGTTCAGAAGACAGTAGCAGCAGGATACCAAGTCTCAGGTAATAATGATACGCCATAACTGCCGGAGTCAATCTCCATATTGTAATACGTCAACAACTCTTGACAGTAACACATCCACACATATTGTTGGTGCTCTAGATCACGGGTTCTCAACCTTTTATTTTTAATCATCGCCCCCCCCCCCCCTTCCTTTCTGAGCCTCATTTACCTTTGTGCCCCCCCCCCCTCTTTGATAGTCACTGTTAGCTGGGACAAAGGTACTTGACCATCTTTACTGTGACCCCCTAGAAATATGGCATAGCTTCATGGGGGCGGGGGGGAGAGGGGGGAAGAGAAGAGAGAATATGGCCTACGTTGAGAACCACTGCACTAGACAATATGATGTTCATCTAACACTTTGCTTTACGACAAAATAGCCCATGGCATCACAAATTAATATCCTGAATTTAACACCCTGAATTCAACCTGGTGTTTGGACAGCAACATAATGACACTTTCTTCTTTACTCGGCAACATACCACGTTCCAATTGCCCTTCTACTACCAGCCCCAACTCGTTTAGCATACCCTGATATCTACTCACCCTGTAAACATAATCCCTTGTTAGGATACGAACAGCTCACTGTCGCGAGAGGGTAGATGGTTATTGAATTTGATGAGATATCCTGGACATAAAGGTGTATCAGATGATACCAGGATAGTGCCAGATAAGAGTCTGGTCTTATCAGTAATACCCCCTTCTCTGAAAAGAGTAAGGGTGTATAGACAACAAAGGTAGGGTCAAGCTGTATAAGTTCCCAGCGATTCGTTCTTACCCTCAGGCACACACACAGACGAGCTGTTAATGGCTGTTTAAGGTCTGCTTTCAAGTACAGAAGGCAAATCGCTTCCACTAACACTTGCTTTCTTTTGCCGCTCGCTGTCGCTTTCAAATATTGTGACTGACCTGATTCTGTTAGACACGCGCTATAAATAGTGTGGCCTCGAGCGTCCGAGGTGGTTCCCCAACGAATGTGTTTTGTGTTCAGACTTAGGTAAATTTTGCCTATTGTGCAAATCAGGAAAACTAAGATTTTATTTATCTAAGTTATTCCTGGAGCGATTTTATTCATCGTACAGGTTTAAAATTAAGCCCCTGTAATATTCTACGATATTTCTAGTAAAACAAATCACCTTATTCATTCATTTCTAAATGCATTTTATTCTAATGCGTACGTTACACATCTAAATAATGGACTAAACCTTATGCTTCGATGCATTCAACTAGAGATTACTCTCCACCGTCCAAATTATCCAGTTTTTTTTTAAAAGTAATTTGGTAACTTCACCGGTAGGAGCAACAATCCCAAAATAACGCTTTTTTGGTAGACCACTTCAGGAGGTACTTCTTACATAATGCCCTGTAGTTAATTGTCCATTCGATACTTGTTTGCAGATATAATATGGACTTTGCATTTTATTTTATCCAGAGGCTGTAGTTAGAAGCACGGGCATAAACGAAGCGTTCTAATATGGTACCTGTGTATCCTTGGCAGTTCTACCAATGGTAATGGCGGCGTGGTAATGGTCCAGAGTTATGCAAGACATTCGTGTAGTGATACAGACGTCCACGTCATGACACCCTCCTTTTAAATTATGCCTAATTGTTGGTCATTAGGGATCAGGACCCAGCCTATGTTTTCCGTAAAACCTCTCTCTCTGGAGTTTTCCCATGCATAGTGTGACCTCTTCACTTGTACTCCCCCCTTCCTTGTACAAACAGCACTTACTACACTCCCCGCACGGTTCCATTTTTCCGGGAGTCCCTCGTTGGAGAAGGGGAGCACAGAGAAAATTAGGACTACTCCTTCCAACTCCAAATAATGTCGTAATAGGCCCATTTAATATGGAGGGTATCTTCATAGGGGGCTGGCAAACTTGATCATCAATAATATAATAAATTCTCTAGCTTTTTCTGTCAATGCGTAACGCTAAGGCGGATGCAACTTTGGTTAAAAGTTACACATTAATTGTATTGTTTTTTTATTTTCCCTTATATGTAACTCTCCTCGAAAAATAAGTAACACTCGACAAAGTAAAAGTGCGCAAATGAACGGTTGGTGCACAACAATTATTTATAGAATATGATGATCCTGGTATACTAACACGTATATGGGAATCCTCGCTGCTGCTACCTAGTTTCGTCGTACTGTGAGTGGATGTCAAAAGATTGGTTTTATTTTTTAAATACCTTTAAGTAAAAAATTTGCTTTTAGGTATTGGTGCATTTTGAATTTAATTCCCGATTTTATGATGGGATACGTACACTGGTAATTTATAGAATGTGATAGATTCCCGTTGACATCACATTGGGATCCTCGCTGCTGCTACGTAGTTCGTGTACTGTGGTCATGCACAGTGGTTTTTAAAAAATATGCTTTTTGAATAAGTAAAATTTGGCCGTTTGGTAAATTGTTAAGCTATTTGAATGTAATTTCCCTCTTATGAGCGGGCCTTTTTACAAACTAGTGATATTTATAACATACCTACAGACACTATCCTTGCAAGAACAACATGAATTACTCAGTTGCCATGTTTCCCAGAACGGGGGCACGCCAGCAACCCGTGACCGACCTGGGCATGCTCCATACAGGAACCAAAAAGTATAAATTTTAATAGATGGCTGGCTCCGCCATTTTTTGTTATATGTAACAAGTGAAAATATGGGTAAAGGGTATCGAAATAGCAAGATACTGCCCCCTTAAGGGAGTGAAATGTTAGAGACTTCATTAAACTTTTGGTCCAGCGTTTGAGAGGTGGGGTGGCCCAGTTCCTTTCCCTCGCAGCTTTTTTTTTCTCCCCATAGTTCAAGAAGAAAGTCAGAGCTTGAGGGTGCTAAAAAGGTGTACTGAATTTGGTTGAAAACTATTTGGATATGGGGAAATTTGCCCCATAATGTGCGCTTTACATTGCTTCCGCACACAAATTTAATTTCTGTCCTTCTTCCTCGTTCGTCCTAGAAAAAGGACGTATGGTTGCGTTGTAATCTGTTTACGCGGCCGCGAGCTGCGATATCAGCGCCTTTCAGACCGACACATCCAACTTTCAAGCATGGCATTTTTTTGGGACCAAGTGGTTTGCCTTCCCTCTTCGATCCCCTACTCTCTCAGCCAGACTGGCAGTGATTGCAGCCCTGTTTCCAGGACCACCCACAGATGGAGGTGGGAGTAAGGTCCTTTGGTCAGCTCTGGTTTTTTGACTTCATGAACCCCTGCACACAAGCAGTCTAAGCCTATGGTGTCGCAGAACAGCATTCTCCTAATTTGCTGCATCTTTTGGGTCCCAAAACTTATAGTCATTCCTAGTGTAACGAAGTAAATGTGTATAATTAATTTGAAAAGTATTTAATTTGAGAATTTTCGGGTTATCCTTATTTTTATATGTTCACTGGCCTCTGATGTTTAAAACCTGTTGGTGCCACTGGACACACGCTAAAATAATTTGAGGAAGTGGGTAATGGTAAAATATTTTAAAACAATCGCTGCAGTCATAAAAGGCAACACACCGTAATTTATTTATTTTATTTCTTTGTTATGTATTTTTTTATGGATAATCCATAACTCAACTGCAACAACCGGGCTGATCACGTCCGATTTGCCCAGTACACTTCGATTACGGAAACAACAGCAGCAATGGGATTGGATTTGCCGTTGCCCTAAAGACGTCCATTAGAGTGTGATGGGAAAAAATGGAAAAAGAAAACCTATCTGCTGTTGCCCTAAAGACCCACTAGCCGTAATGTCCACATGACTGCCTTTGACGGGTCGTGGCTAAGGACTGGAAGAAGAAAGAAGAAAACTGGTAAGCGTGTCGATAGCGTGTTAGATCGAACTGAGCTTTTGTCGCCAGAGACCAAAGCCGCTCAAAATCACAGTTCCAAATCTGACCGCTCCATTAAACGGTGGAAGGATGAATACACTTTGAAATATCCCAGTGACCTCATATTTCCCAACATAACATACAAGTGACATAAATATGCCCATCGTTTTCCCAGTACTTTAGCACATTAACTTCGGCGTACAGATTTAATATGTAAAAAAATATATATATATAGGACACAACACAAACACACTAAAAAGAGGGTGAATGGGGTTTGTTTTAATGTACACGAAATGATACAATTTCGAACTAAACGACCCTTTCCATAAACACAACCGTTGTTGACTCAAATGTACCGAAAGATTTATTTTTGCTAAACGTGAGACAATTTTTATAAAAAAGAATGTATAACTGGTACCAGAACACTGTGTACAATTATCAGTGTGTGCCGATTTGATGTTCTGGGGAGTATTTAAATATTGTGTGCCCCATGTAATGTCTGGGGAGATTAATATGTGTGTCCCCCATGGTGTAAAATGTGGTCTGGGGAAATTTTAAATATTATGTGTGTGGCCCCATTTAATTGTCTGGGGAGATTAAATTATTGTTGGTTGCCCCATGTTTAATGTCTGGGTGAGATAAAATAAATAATTGTGTGCCCCCCATGGTAATGTTCCTGGAGATTAAATATTGTGTGCCCCAATGGTAATGGTCTGGGGATAAGTTAAATATTGTGTGCCCGAATTTAATGTTCCTGGGAGATTTAAATTAATTAGTGTGCCCCATGTATAGTCTTGGGAGATTTAAATATATTGTGTGGCCCGATGTAAAGTTCCGGGGAGATTTCAAGGGGAGACAAAGGACAAAAATAAGAATTTACTCCTAGCTCAGGCACTTTTATAACAAGACGAAATAAGATTTCAGTGTTATAATTCAAGATAAGAGTGACAAAGTGCACATCAAGTCACACCTGTGACAAAAAATAAAAAATTAAGATTATTACCATTTTGATCTGATCATTTATATTCTTCATGAGAAGTTGTTTCCAGGGAACCTTGTTTTTCCTGATACCAATTTTTCTTATAATTTGCTTTTTCTTCCATCAATCAGCATAAAATATTTGGCATATATACTTACAATAGGTAATAGAAAAAACAATTTGTTAGAATCATATTTTATGAATATCTTATAAGAAATCTTGATTTATTGTAAATAATGTTATAACATTTTTGCGAAAAATATGTTTTTTTAGATACTAACTTTTAGAAGTTATAAATCTCAGAATCCATTAAAAGTTTATCAAAAAATCCTAATCTGACAAAAGTTTCCAAAAACTATCAATCGCGAGTTTATTGCATATATGCAAACTTTGTTTTTGCTCAAAACTCCAAGAAAATGAAACAAAAACCTGTAGTGAAAATTGATATAAGAGATTAAACTCCAATATGGCCGCGTATTTCAATGGCAACCAATAAGGCATTTTTACCATCAGAGTACGGTACGTTGGGTAAACATAGCGATTATTGTTTCTACGAGCTTAAACAAAAACATAGAGGATCCCGTTACACAAGCCCCAATTAAGGCAATATTGGGAATAGGTGTGTAAGGGCCAATATTTTTTCTGTGATCCATAGCGGCACACTATGGGCGATGTGGACAGCAACACGCCCGGTCGACCTTAACCTTGCCCAGAGTTGCAGGGTAACCAATTCATGAGACCTGGGTCAACCCCCCGGAAGGTCGTTGTTTGCGGGGTAAAAAAAAATCTGCACCACAACTGTGGGTGAATTCGAACCATGGACCAACCGAGCTAGGAAAGCCAGGGCACAAACCATTTGTTTGTAAAATTTATAGAGTTAAACGCCTATACATTTGTTTTAGAGAATCCTGCAAATCCATTATATGGACATAGTTTTTTTTTTTAACTAAAGCTTCACCATTTAAATAAATACATATCAAGTTTTTATGTTTCAGGCACTCTTAAGAAAACAGAGAAGTAGATAAACTAGACAGCAGAAAAAACAACATAAATGACATGCCTTATCTGGGGACACGAACCCAGGACCATTCCGAACGCCCAACTACTGCCTTGGCTTCGAGAACTGAATTCGTGAATACTTAACCCTCACTGCCAACCTATCTAAAATAGTACTTTCGTGGGCCCAGTGGACATAAAGCCGTCAAAACCGCTCCAACTCTAAATTTTTTTTGGAACCAGGGAAAGACTAAGAATGAATTTACCAGAACGGCATCACTTTTAGTAGAGTTTTCCCTAATTCACCAAATAACATAAGAACAAAGACCGTAATTACTGTGTTATATTAAAACGGTAAAGTCCTAAATCAATTTTATTGTGTTTTTCTGTTTGTCCAAGTTATTCTTCGTGACCTTAGTTTAAAACCTTGCACTAAACACTGTATTTTATTTATTTATTATGCATGTCAACCCCAAATTGGTGTGATAAATTTTGGTATATGATTACCTTCCAGTCTCTAGATAGTTACCACACATGTTAACATATAAATAATACTTAGATACAGAATGATAATAATAATATAAAGTATATAAAAAATATATTAATCATAAAAATAATATATATATAAATATATATCAGATATTTATAATTTAAATATAATATATAATAGTATTATATATATACTATATATATGATAAATAAAATTCATTATATGATTTTCCCTGTACATATTTCTTCTAAAGTACCTGCAACAATACCAATAATTGATCTTGTAGTTTAAATTTCCTGTTCACCAAGCATATCGATAAACCATGTCTGTATTAATATTATTTTCTAATGTTCTAATACAACATAACCAAAATGTTCCCAGCTTTGGTTCTTTAACTGTTCATCATTCTACATCACTTGTCAAAAGACAAACTCTTATTTTAAACACGAAGTTCAAATGTCCACAAATGTCAATTTAAACTATCTTTAAAAAAAAAAAAAAGTGGCATACTTTAATGTTTTACATACAGAGTTTTGAGATCCATTAAGCGTCCACTATAAATAAGATTCCCTTAATGAACCATTATGTTTTACAATGCATCAAATCGCGGGGTAATTTTCAACCTCCAGGAGCTTGTATTCAAGGATTCCTACGATTTTTTTTTGTTGCTATTTTTATTTTAATATGCTATCATATTTTTTTATTATAATTTTCCTTTGGGATCCTCGCAGGTGCTATTTTGTTTTTGTTACTCGTTGCTGATGATCCTCCTAATGTGATCTGAGGGAGAGATCGGGAGCAACTGATGGAGTTGTCCGTGCGCAAAGAAGATGTGAGGGAGGAGATCCGGAGCACTGATGGGAGTTGATTCCGTGTGCAATGAAGATGATCCTTAAAACCAAAAACCAAATCAAATATGCTTCAAAAATATAACAATTGTGAGAGGTTTTGATTGGCTGGCAAAAGTGTCATTCATCAAAACAGTTGCTATAGAAACCGCAACTGTAGACGTCAAGCATGTGCTTGGTGAAAGATTTTTAGAGAATTCATCATCATCTCATCTTAACGCGTAACCCGTCATGGGTCGTAGGGGTGCCATGGTGGATTCAATCAGCAGACAGGGTCCTCCACTGCTTCTCTATCCTCAGCAATGCGTACAAGTGTGAGGAAAAACCGTTGCCCTGTCCGTTCTTTGATGTTATCAGCCCAGGATTTTTTTTTGCCTTCCCTCTTCTCCGTTTTACCTTCGACTGTTCCCTGGAGGATCGTTTTCGAAAAGGGAGTCATGAACCAGTTGCATGCCCAAACCATGCGAGCTTTCGACGTTTACACTACTGACAAAAGTGGTTCTTTGGTGGCCTGCATAGGTGTTTTATTTTCTACTCTTTAGATGAATTAAGCTTGCACCCATTGATTCCCAGTTCCTTTACCGAGAGAATGAGTTTACGCGGGCTCTCTAAAAACCTACTACAGTGTCGGGTCCATGCTACACCGTTTCAACAACTATACGGAGATTCAGTGATTTTATTTTTACTACGTGGGGGTGCTAATGTGGGGATTATCCGCCCCGGATGACAACCAGGTTGGGGGGGGGGGGGGGGGGGGGGGAGATCATCAGATTACTATATGGTAAAGGTAGAAAAAGGTAAAGGTAGTCCCATAGCAGATACTGCCCGAGGGGACTATGAAGTTGTTAGAGAACCTTCTCTATATTAGGTCCAGCCCCAAGAGGTGGGGTAACCCGTTCACCTTCCTCGACTGCCTTTTCCTTCCCTAACTCAAGTGCAAAGTCAGGTGCCCATTTAACAGCTGGGTAGACTTGAAGCGTGTCGATAACGTGAATCGAAACCGGCAACCTTTGCCGCGAGAGATCAGCGCTCTATTTTAACCACTCTGCCAATCGGACGCTCATTATGGTTACTTTACTTCTAAATATACTTGCACGTGCGTTTTCTTTATAGGGTCAGGGGCGTCAAAGGTAGGATCCACCCCCGGGTGCAAAATTACTTTAAGTACGCCCCTGACGGAAACAGGCGGAGGCAGAGTTACAGTGGGAAAATTAGGAGGACAGTCAGGAAACCCTCATAATCATAGAAGCAATCTTCCAGTTAAGACAGGTTTTGCTTTACTGTACAAAAACAGCGCACGTCTTTTCAGTTTTTATTTGTAATTCGCTTAAAATGTCAGTATATTTAGGACGTACTGCTTGGTTGTAGCTATAGCAACAATTCAGATCCCGCGGTATTCCGAAAACGCGAATTATATGGCTTTGGTGATCAGGGTTTGTATTCAGAATCTCAACATAAGAGAAATAGAATTTCAGAACATAGTCTGTAGGTTTAGCTATAGATTCTGTTTTTTGTTTGCCCTGTTTTTTTGGGTTGCCTCTTTTTTATCTGCTTATGTTTTTCTTCTAGTTTTCGCTTTTAATTATTTATCGCATAATAAAACGTGCAGCAGCAATATTTTTTTATATACTTCCAATACTAACAATTAGGGATGGGATTCGTAAACGATTAATTTAATTAATCGATTACTCGGTTAAATTTTTTTCAGCCATTAACAATGAAAAACACACCCTTATCAATTTATGGGTCAATTTTTTACAATATTTACGTTTTTTTTGCTAAATGCGAGAGCATAATCTGCCTGTGTTAGAGGATGTGGAGTATCAGTTTGGTAAGTTATGGTCAATAATAGTAAATTGTTTTGTTGTAAACTTTCACCGTATTTTGTGTTTTTTATATCCACCTTTCAGAACGACAGACAGATAGATAGATAGAGAGCTTAACTAGCTAGCTAGCTAGCCAAGATAGATACCCCCAATAGATTAGATAGATAGATAGATAGATAGATAGATAGATAGATAGCAATAGACCGACAAACCGACAGACAGAACAGACCAAGACAGACAGACAGAACAGACAGACAGACAGACAGACAGGACAGACAACCAGACAACGAGACAGACATAACAGACAGACAGGACAGACAGACAGACAGACAGATAGATAGATACCCTAGATAGATCCGGGTTAGATAGATAGATAGATAGATAGATAGATAGATTTAGATAGATAGATAGATAGGTAGATAGATAGATAGATTAGATTAATAGATTTGATAGATAGAACCAGATAGATGATATTGTGTGGGCGAGCCGATTATAATGCTGTGGTGATATGTGTTTCACTTTCTTGCACACTCCCACCGACCCCGAAACAACAATAAAAACTCTTGATTTCTAAGGCAGGGGCTGTATTTATTCATAGACAACTCTGTCAGTGACCCAAACCCACAAAGCAAACTGAAAATGAAACAAACATTTAAAACAAGTTAAGCAAACAGTACAAAAACCAAACACCCAGCAAGTGCCTCAATTTTGAGCCAATCTGAAACGCAAACAAAGCACTGATTAGATAAAATCATAATAAATAATTAATGAGAAACACCGTGCTCTCACCTGCCAAACAGTCCGTTCTTCCACGCTTTCCTCTGACAAACATCCACTATTACACACCACTCATCCACTCTCAATATATGTCTTCCAATGAGACTAGTGTGATGTTGTGCATGAGGCTGGTAAAAGTCGCACCCCATGTTAACACAGATTGCTACCAAAACCACTACTGCAAGAGCATATGAATGCTTCATTCGGAGGCCAGCCACATTGGTGACCCTGTAGTGAAATTGACAGAGCTACATCGGTAAAACTCCATAAAAATTGACTTGCTAGACAGGAGGGGAACGGCGGATCAAAAAGGAAAAAAATATGACTGGAAAGATTGCGTGAGACTGGAAAGGCTAAGGAGACGCAATTGGGGGGGGGGGGGGGGGGGGAGGGGGGAAACGGAGAAAAGTCACGTTTCCCAAGTTGACATAAAAAAGTAAGCAACTCGACAGAAGGGACCATAGATATGTTACGCCACAGTCATTTATTGGACGCTTTTGCGCGATACCAAGCCCTTGATTTGAATTCAGCGGCTAAACGCAGATGTTAGGAATATTACAAAAATTAAAAAGTACTTTTTTCTTAATATTAATGTTAGGAATATAAAAATTAGCTGGCCGGATGGCCTATTCTGAGCAGTGAACTAATATGTTCTTAATTTTACAGACGGATAGATAATATTGAAGATAATGACAAAAGACAGTGTTGTTCACATCATCGACAGACTGTATTGAATCTAAAAGTGTCGCTAATTGTACAGAAAAACACGACCTTGAGACGCAGGTGTTCAAATCTACGTAGTATGGAAGAGAGGGTTTTGGGTGGTAGCTGTGTCTAAATATAACTTTTAACGACAAAATTTTGGAGGGGAGAGAAAGGTTGGTTCAAAAATCGAGTACATTTTTTGTAGAAACACAAGTAGAGACGGACAGACTAACAGATAACCATCCATACTTGACTGAAGCATGACTGAAATGACTTTATGGTAGGAAATTTGAATTTAAAATAAACCTAGGCAGTGATTGGCCACAGACAATCATATCATTAGCGCTCAGACGCGAAAGTGGGGCCATTCTTCAATAGTTGTTCAGTGATAGACACAGATTTTAAAGTGTGGTGATTTCCATATGAAAGAAAGTGTAAGAAGTTTAGGGACGCCATACTATAGCCAGCAGCTCAGCTGAGTTTTGCTAGCAATTCTGTGTTATTTATTCATAATCTGGTAAGATTGAAATTATTTCCTTATATATATTTTGAATATTGTTTCATGTTCGAGTGATTTGATACTGCCATATCGAAATCTAGCCTTACAAACAAGTAGGGATTTGCTCTAGACCCCCCGCCCAAGTCAGGGTCTAGGGACCAACAATGTACATAAACTCCAGCAAGAGTTAGGCAAGACAGATCAAGTGTTGAGAATAATGAAACATATTACCTATCCTCTTTTAGGGCAGACAACTAATAAATATTTTTCAGAATCTATAGTCTGGGAGGATCTATCTGATGTAAAACCACCATGGTAAATGTGCTGTTTGGTCAGAGAGATCTGACCTGTCTGTATGATGTGGTTGTTGTTGTGTCAGTGTTGTGTCCAGACGTGGGTAGAGAATAGATTTTGACACATGGCCCATACTTTGATTGCAGAGCTGTGAGTTTCTGTTGTCAACCAAGCAGTGTCTATTCAGTTGGTGACTTTACTCGAGTGTATCTGTGCAGTACTTGTGACAGAGACCACCATTATTGCCCGCCAGCACGGAGAGGTGGGACCACCTGATTTCAGCACCAGAGCTACAACTACAAGATGAGTGAGCCTCTGGTCTGCTGGACATTCACCAACGCTTTGTAGTTACTAATACCCCATAAAATTTCCCACCATTTTCTGGACACTGTGTAGTCAATATAGACAGGTGTGATGAGGCCACCCCAACAGCACAAACATTAACTATCCTCCCAAGTAGATGACTACTAGAACATTTTAATAAAACTAACTAGTATAGTACATATATATGTACACTATTGCATTTATGATATAATATTCCATGCATTTCTTTCATAATCTCTAAATCCTTTTAAGTTCTGGTCAACCTAAAAAATTGATCCAGAACAAAATAAATGTAATATAATTCTATCAAAAAAATTTTACACACGTGAGTTAGTTCAGTGTATTTTAACATTTATTAATATTATTAGTCTTGTTAAATATCTGTGGGTATATCTATAACCTATTACACCACACTACATATCATAACCCTAGACACTTTACGTAGCCACATTCATTAAAAAAAAAAATTAAGTGTGAGGTCGTAGTGGTAGCAAGAAAGGCCTTCTGACAATTCTCAACTACATTTTATCTCAGGAGCCTTCACAGCTGGCCTCATACAATTACATTTACAGTTTTTCTTGCGCTGATTTCAAATTTGAAATCCGTTTATTTCTATCACGTCGGGTTCTTAAGATATTTGTGAATAAATATATTTTTGGGAAACCGTTATTTGCTCCGTTTCATTTTTACTATATAACTTTTTAAAAATTAATAAAATGCAAAATAATTCTACTTTTTATACTGCTAAAAGATGCATGACATATGTTACGTTATATTTCAAATAGTTACTGTATTTTGAAATAATTCTGAGTGAAATATGGCTTCTAGAAGTTGTAGAAATTCGGCTGATCTGTTCTGTTACGTGTGCGGATATTTTACCGATCGTGTTCACCAGAAAAACTTTACACCATTACTAAAGAAAGCATATTAACTTTATTTCGATTCGAAAGTTGATGATGCAAATAAATCTTGGAAGCCAAATGCAGTTTGTTCGACTTGTGCAAATACATTGGCAGGTTGGTTACGAAAATCGCCGAAGCATAAGTCGATGCCTTTTGGAGTGCCAGTAATATGGCGTGAACCGACAAATCACGGTACTGATTGTTACTTCTGCTTGACAAATATCTATGGTTTCACTTTTAAAACTAGAAAGTCTGTGGTTTATCCAAATATTGAATCGGTTTCGAAACCAGTGCCTCATGATCCAATCACGTGTCCGATCCCAGTTCCACCAGAACAATATCCATTGGACGTGAATGAACCATCAGAAAGTGATAGTTTACCTGCTTTAGAAACTAATTCTGACTCGGATTATATACCGGTGAATGATGGTGTTCACTTAATTAACCATTCAGAACTTTCAGATCTAATACGTGATCTCGCTCTCACCAAAGGACAAGCGGAATTACTCAGTTCGCGACTCAAAGAATGGAATCTTTTAGCGCCCAATACTCCGATATCAAAATTTCGTCATAGACACAGAGAACTTGTTCAATACTTTGAGATGGATGATGACATTTGCTATTGCAAAGATGTAAACGGTCTACTGGTGCACCTCGGTCATGAGCACATAGTCAATGAATGGCGACTTTTCATCGACTCTTCCAATACTAGTCTAAAAGCCATGTTATTGCATAATGGAAATTTATTTTCATAAATTCCAGTCGCCTACTCTGTTCATATGAAAGAAACTTATGACAATATGGCTATACTTTTGGCAAAAATAAAGTACAATGACTACCAATGGCGGATTTGTGGAGACCTAAAGGTCATTGCAATTCTCACGGGCATGCAGACTGGGTATACTAAATTTTGTTGCTTCCTAAGTGAATGGGACAGCCGCAACAGACAGGAACATTATGCAAGAAAGGTGTGGCCTATCAGGGATCGTATGCAGCTCGAGCATAAAAAATGTAATACACGAGCCATTAGTTAACAAAGACAGCATCATTTTACCACCGTTACATATAAAGTTGGGACTCATGAAGAATTTCGTAAAAGCGTTAGATAAAACGAGCAAAGCTTTCACTTATCTTCGAGAAAAGTTTCCGCAAATTAGCGATGCAAAGATAAAGGAAGGTATCTTTGTAGGACCTCAGATTAGGAAAGTTATTGCAGACAAACAATTCGAGAACTTGTTACATGGTAGTGAACTTCGCGCATGGATGGCATTCAAATCGATCGTCGATTACTTTCTGGGAAATCACAAATCTGTCGACTATGTGCATATTGTTAAGCAGTGCATAGATGCATACAGAATTATGGGCTGTAACATGTCCCTCAAAATCCATTTGCTCGATTCGCATCTTGACTTTTTCCCTGACAACCTTGGCGAAGTCAGCGATGAAGCATGGAGAACGATTCCATCAAGATATCGCCGTAATGGAGTCACGTTATCAAGGACGGTGGAGTGTGACCATGCTTCATCGCGATGTACCACATGCCATTCACCGACGAAAGTCGACTGCAAAGAAATTCAAGCCTACATAACTGTTATACTTCTTGTACAAATGATGTAATACTGTATGCCTTGTTAAAAAACTTCAATTGCGTATTTCTAGAGATCCCGACCTGATAGAGAAAAACGGTTTGCAGATTTAAAAACAGCGCATTAAAATTGACCAGAAAAAACATAGAAATGTTAGAGAAAGAAAAAAAAATTTTTTTTTTGTTAGCCAGTGTTATCAGACACATAACAATAATTAAATAATAATGAAATATGCATAAAACAGAATTAAACAATATGTATAACCAATACACTCATGAATGAGAATAAGCTATTACCTCGCAACCGATCCACATCAATATACGTTCCTGCACTCTGAAGCATGTCGTAAGTGACGACTGGTGCGCCTGGCAACACAAGCGTATCGTATATGACCACTGATGAGACTGGGAATCTCATCATATGAAACGCATCGTTACCGAAACAACCACTGCAATAGCATAAAAATACTTATTGTCGGCTTGTGATGGACACCAGCCGCATTGGTGTTTCCATGCTCTGCAATTAGCACACAGAGAAACACCTCTGTCTCAAAGTGCCTTACGCACAAAGAAGTGGCATTGCGCTCACCAGAAATCTAAATGACTATCATCACCTCAAAGTAACCCACTAAAGATATACAGTAGAATTATAATCAATTGTCGTGAAATACACTAAATTAACCTTACACCAAAGAATAAAATAAAATGACTCTTGATTTAACAAAACTAGCAAATGTTATAATTAGCCCACTGCGCTCTCAGATAATAAATAGCTTAACATCATTAGGCATATATCACGTGGTAACTAAAAATGTTATTGCCGCTCACATGCGTCATCTTTACGCACATTTAACACGAGGCCGCCGGCTGCCATATTATCTAAATTTCAGTCCCTGATATCATCTCTGTCCAGTTCCATGTATGAAATAGGTTCCTACTATATTTTCCTTTCTGCCCGGTCTCATGAATGGAATAGGTTCCTACTATATCCTTACAGCCGCAATCTGGACTTAACACTAGTAAAATCTATCGGCACATTATTTTCACTCATCTATAACTTTAAAACTAATTATAATTTCCTAAAAGAAATCTCATTAGGAAACACAGATATCTATTTTCTCAAACATTAGAACAGACTCACGCTGAATATAATTCTAAAGCTACAGGGAAATAATGATAATTTCACTAGGAAATAATCTAATCTACCTTAAAATCAAACGTGTTCTCATACTCTGTGCAAACTTCTGCTTACTCTGGGTGTCTCACATCTTGCCTCTACTGCGAATCTCACCAAACTGACCGCTTCTCCTGCGTCAGACGTTTCACACGCCAGCGATGAGGGCTCGTGCAGTCACGTGGGCTGGGGCTTTATTGTGGCCCTCGCGCAGTCATGTGGGCTGGCGTACTCGTTGGAGCGCGCACATCGAAAATATATGGGCGTTAAACACATATATATGACATGAACTTGAGGGGGCCTCTGGGGTGTTTTTATGGCCCCATCACAGATAGATAGATAGATAGATAGATAGATAGATAGATAGATAGATAGATAGATAGATAGATAGATAGATAGATAGATAGATAGATAGATAGATAGATAGATAGATAGATAGATAGATAGGTAGGTAGGTAGGTAGGTAGGTAGGTAGGTAGGTAGGTAGGTAGGTAGGTAGACAGACAGACAGACAGACAGATATATAGATAGACAGACAGACAGACAGACAGACAGACAGACAGACAGACAGACAGACAGACAGACAGACAGACAGACAGACAGATAGATAGATAGATAGATAGATAGATAGATAGATAGATAGATAGATAGATAGATAGATAGATAGATAGATAGATAGATAGATAGATAGATAGATAGATAGATAGATAGATAGAGTCTTAGTAACTAAAATTAAAAGTTATTTACAACTTGTTTATAATGTATCAAATTGCTCGAAATGGATGGATTCATCTTCGATTAAAGAAATTCGATTAATCGATTAAGATTTTTTTATCAATCCCAGCTGTACTAAAAATAGTATGCCTCCTCGCTGCATCCTTTCCTTATATCGTCTTCTTCTTCTTCGTTCATCCTCAGACGTCAACATGAATAAGTTCAAAGGTCAGCTTGAGACTATTGAAATCTCCGTAGAGTTTTTCAAGGAATGGTACTGGTGATGGCTGTATGGCTTTTCTCTGTTTCTCATATGCTGGGCACCTTTTAAGGAGACGCACCTAATGTAGTGAAGCAAACATATCCAAACTTCATCATCGTTGTGTCCCTTTCGCTCCATATGTAGCAAGGACCTACCACTGCATGTGGTCATCCAGCGAGAAGTTTGCACCAAAACATTCAAGTAGATTTGCATACGTTTGCACCAAAACATTCAAGTAGATTTGCAGAAGTTTGCACCTAAACATTCAAGTAGGCTTGCATCGGCTGTTTCTGCAGCAATGTGTTATATAAGACGAAGTTAGCTTGACCTGTATAACCCAATGCAAAATAACAAATAAATAACGAGGAGGGGTGACCAGATCCCTTCCTAATTGCTTTTGCCTTCCATAACTGAAGAGCAGAGTCAGGTACCCGTTTACATTGGGTAGATTGACGCGTGACGCTACTAGGTTTCTATCCCGGAACTTGATATCTTTGCAGCCTAAGATAAACTCTCTAACCACTATGCAATTTCATGCTTTGTCACAGAACCATATGGATATTTTTTTATAAATACACTTTCGACAAATGAAACTCTTAACTGGCCCTGCCCTAGTCCCGTACGTTTAACTAACTGCCCTGTATTGACCACATTCCAAAAATACCCAAACTAATATTAATCGACCAGCCAATTTATTTATCATTTGATACAGTGATGTTGCTTCAGGATATTGGGTATTTTATTTGCTGGAGTGATTGAGTTCTGTGGAACATTGATTGGTCATGCTGTGTCGATTTTTTCTTTGCCACTGTGCCAATGTGCTTCTCTGACATATGATAAACAGAAGTCTATCTGTTTTTATTTATATCTATCTATCTATCTATCTATCTATCTATCTATCTATCTATCTATCTATCTATCTATCTATCTATCTATCTATCTATCTATCTATCTATCTATCTATCTATCTATCGTCTGTCTGTCTGTTTCTGTATATTTGTCTGTCTGTTCTTCTTTCTGTCTTCTGTGTATATCTGTCTGTCTTCTGTGTATGTCTATCCGCTCTTCTGTCTGTCAATTTGTCTGTCTGTGTATATCTATCGGTTTTTCATCTGTTTAATCGTGTGTCCATCAACTATTGTCTATCTGTCTGTACCCATCCTCTATTGTCTGCCCTTCTGCCTGT
Organism: Oreohelix idahoensis; assembly: GCA_024509875.1. NCBI lineage: Eukaryota > Metazoa > Mollusca > Gastropoda > Stylommatophora > Oreohelicidae > Oreohelix > Oreohelix idahoensis. The sequence continues at coordinate 161,168 of JAMPIV010006453.1, forward strand.
CTATCCTTTTGCCTGGGTATCGACTACAACAAAATGGCTACCATGCTCACAGAGAAAAGAATAGTGTGGGTGTGGCAGATAATGGGGTGATGGGTCACCGTAACATTACAGCAAACCGCCTGCTTGTTTTGTTGACGGTAAGTAAAAGCTAAGTAAGCTCAATCTAATGCGGTTACTCTTTGATTGATATCTACGTCTATGTTTGTGCTTAAAGAATGCAAAAACGAGTCCAGTTTTTGAAGTGGTTTCTTGTAACATCTGCAATACCAAAAACATTACGTGCTATGCATGGTTCATTTCAGTGTTTCTCAAACTGTAGTCAGTGGCGTATCATATTGCCATGTTTTGCCACGGTGGCTAATGTTATCATCATCATAATTATCATTCTTTTTGCTCTAATATGGAACACTGAGCCGCCCCAGTTGCTAGCCCCCTTGCAGGAAGCCTCCATCAATCATTTACATGCTCCTGCACGGATGGTTGCTGTAGACACTTGTGTTACATGAAGATGTTGAGTGGCAAATATGCTTATTTTTATTTGCTAGATGGGAGCCGCTGTGGCGCAGTGGTTAGTGCAATGGCTTCCAAGCTCGGTGGTCCATGGTTCGATTCCCAGCTGAGGTGGGGAATTTTTAGACCGCAAACGGCTCCGGGGTCGACCCAGCCTCATGAATTGGGTACCAGAACAACTTCTGGGAAGGTTAAGGCGGCCGGCGTGATGCTGACCACATCACACCTAGTGTGCCGATGGTCAAGAAAATATGGGCTTAACACCGTATTCCCAATATGCCTCAATAGGCGTGTAACGGGATCCTTTACCCTTTTTTATTTGCTAGATAATGCATCGTTTATGCAGAGATTATGTTTACCACCGTACCACATACAAGCACTTCGGAGTAATACTAGTAGTAGAAATGTACAATTCATATGCACTACTAACTATACCGTAACATTTATGAGTTTATGCGTACTAATAGTTGTACTGTACCATACATTTATGCTCCTGGTTCAGCCGTACCTATCATGCATACAACGAGTAGTACCGTACCATTGATACGTAATAATAGTGTTACCATATTACTTATGTGTACTTCTTGTGGTAGTGTACCAGTTACATGTGCCACTCGTGTATACTACTAGTAATATCGTACTACACGTTTACTACTAGTGATACCATATACAGTGGCGGATCTACTATGAAACTAATGAAGCTTAAGCTTCAGGGCCCCTAATCCCGGAGGGTCCCCAAACGCGATTTTAGTCCACATTGCTTATACCCAGACCTCGTTGCTGGTTGCGAAGGGGCCCCCATAACAGTTCAAGCTTCAGGGCCCCAAAAATGTAGGTCCGCCACTGACCGTATACGTATGATGCGTGTCTTTTATATTAATGTGGTAAAGTGGGATGTTATAAATATTTATAGGGGACTTAGTGTACTGACTGAGATCAGCTGTGAAGGTATCTGTATCTAATAAGTGTGGTGTATTACAGATGACCTTACTTGCTACAACATTTATACCTCAGTCAGAATTATTCTGGAATATTGTGATGACTACGTTGAATGTCTAGGGTTATGAAATGATGAAGTGTAAGTCACAACAACAACAGACAGATAAACAATTTAATTTATTCCACAACACTTTACAACACTGTGACACTCACACACATATAACACTCTATAAGACTATCTTAAATGAGTCAAGTGTAAAGTTTCAAATATATGTGTAATAACTCCTTTCATTAATAGATATCCTGATTCAACTACACAGTGAACCAGGAATCACAATCAAATGTAATTACAATTTGTATGTACACAATTTATAATTATGATCTTTGTATTGACATATTTTATTATTATTTTCCTATGTGTGTAAGTTGTGCAGTAGTACTATGAGGTAATACTGGTTTTGTTTTTCAAGCTAGATTGTTATTTGTCATCATGACTTCAAGTGTTTGATTATCGTGGAAATAGTATTGGGAAAAGTTCACAGTTCCTGTCATTTGAAACAATGTATTGTCCCTCTGTGTTTAATATAATGTCAATTTTTGAGGGGGGGGGGGGGGGCACATAATGTTGAGCTGCTCTGGCCACAGAAGCTTATCTTTCGTGATGGCGGCAGGAAAGGACTCCTCTGCTCGATTGCTTCACTGTGTTCTGGAGACACCTCACTGGTCGCTATCTGGACCAAGGAGTATGCTGTCAGCCTCTGGATTCAGCAAAACTCATACCAGGTGCTGCTTCAATAACTTAGGACCACGGTCCCTGAAACAAGAAGGTTGTACCTCCTACTTCATAACTAATTTATAATCTATTTCCACACTGAACACAATACATAACAAACACTGAGTTCAGAGCGGTAGGCCAACTGCTAGCTTCATCTGAAACAATTTACACCAGTATTCTCCTCCTAAATGGTTACTACGCCTCTGCAATTCCAGCATTAGTTCTATCTAGTCAATAAGATAGGTGTCAGTGTACTGTTTGGCAATTCCATGCAGTTTTACTTTTCTCCGACACGTCCTGTTCAGGTTGGAGCACTATCTAGGCTTTGCCTCATGTTTGCTACTGAACCACACACATATACAGACATAAATTATCAATTTACATTCAATTTTCATTAAAAAGATATCAAATATGTCAAGCTTACCACAATTCATGGAAATAATACACAAATACGTTGACTGGCGATGAATATGGCACAAATTCCGATCTGCCTCTGTCCCAGGCTTTTATTTAGAAAAAATATAAGCTGGTTCTCAACGCACTGTTTCTGAGTAAGTTTATTTTAACATGTGGCACTGAACTGACGCTCCTAATTGACTATATTGGCGGGTCTAACCAATCGGGCCATGTTTACACTGCTTTTCAAAAACTTTTACCCTTCTCATATTTCCCCTAACAACCAAAATTAGTATTTGTAGTCCAACTAATCGTGTTTAGCCTTACATATCATTCCCGCCAATCAAATAGGATTTAACATGGTGACCTATTTCCCGTAAAATGGTGGTTTCAAAACATGCCACTGTGCGATTATTATTTGGTGTTGTCTGACACCCTCACTATTTTCTTTTGGCTATAATTTGTTAATTCCTAGACTATTTGCGTAACACTTAACATATTCTTTGTCAGCAAGGCCTAAGGAACCCAAATATATAAATTTTATGGGGCTAAGGGGCTGCGTTCAAAATATGCATTTTCTTCTACCTCCCGTTCACTTCGATACGATGTGGTGTCTGGGTACTGTCAGGCTTTCAAACGTAAACCAGTATAATGTCATATTTCCTAATAAGCATTTTTCAGGTTTTTAAACCTAACTCTCGTATGGGTAGTGTTTTTTATCACTGTCCATTTGAAAAAAAAAAAAAAAGCTAGTGCTTCAGGCCTTTCGCGTTGGGGGTGGCATTAATTGTATATCGCGAGACGCGTGTTAGTGTTGCCGGCGTTCCTGCTTTCAGCCCTCCCTCTCTCTATCCTAAGTTCATCTGTCTTTTCATTACGCAGTGGATTAATCTAGGTCATTAATCAGCTTGCGTATCTCAAGGTTTTCTTAGAAATACAGTACACGTTTTATTGTTTTGTGGAAACGCGTGTATGCTGCTATAGGCTTTACTATCAACGTGGAAACGTTACAATTTGCAGACGAAGTAGAAAAAAAAGGATTTTTGTACGCCATTGTGACAGCACTGTACTTTTACCATTTCTCTTTCCCTTTTATTGAATTTATGTGTTAGGCTTTACATTTACCTTTTAATTTATATATGTGGATTTAGAATGTTTCACGACAAATTCTCCCCTCTTAAAACAGACGTTATATGTCAGTCTATAATTCTATATACACATAGAGAAATTTATTATTATTTCTGGGGCTTACGGTGATTCTCATCACACGGATGGCGGCTTAAAAAATCCGCTCCCAGATTTGTCTTACCAGATATATACTCTATGCTAAACTCAAATGGCTGCATCAGTAATGACCATCTGAGTAACCTAGAATTTTCATGCCTAGCCTGCGCTAGAAACGACAAGGGTTTGTGATCCGTCTGCAACTTAAATGCCTTCCCATACAGATAAATATTGAATTTCTTTATCGCCCATATTACTGCAAGACATTCTTTTTCGCTAGTTGAGTAGTTGGTTTCAGCTTTATTCAACTTTCTGCTAGCATATGCCACTGGGCTTAATTCCCCATCCAATGCATCTGATTTCTGTAGCAGTGTCGCACCTAGCCCGATATTACTGGCATCCGTTCTTACAATGAATTCTTGACTTAAGTCAGGTAATTTCAAAATAGGTTTGCTTGTGAGCTTTTCCTTCAATTCCTGGTAAGCCAATTAACATTGTGGTGTCCATGTAATTCGATCTGGATTTCCTTTACGTGTCAAATCAGTTAACGGTGCACATATGGAATTAAAGTTTTTGATATACTTTTGGTAGAAACCACATAATGAGACAAAGGATCTCACGTCTTTCTTGGTTTGTGGTCTCGGGGCTTTCTTTAGTTTCTCTAAATTCTTGGGGTCAAGGGTCATATTTCCCTGATGGACTGTGTGTCCCAAGAATTCTAATTCTTTACATCCAACGCAACATTTGGTTGGTCGGGCTGTTAAATTCGCTTCTCTAAGTCGATTAAACAGCATGTTCAGAGAGTCAATGTGTTCCTCAAATGTTTCTGTTGCTATAAGGATATCATCCATGAAATTTGTGATGCATGGATTATTCAGAGGGTCCAATAATTTTCTCATCATTCTAGAGAAGACACTAGGCGCATTCTTCAATCCAAATGGCAATCTGTTAAACTCATAGTGTCCCTCTGAGGTACTAAAAGCTAGGTATGGTCTAACCTCAGGCTTTACTGGAATCTGATAGTATCCTTTACTCAGATCCACTTTTGAGAAATATTTAGCTTTATTTAGCCTGGCAAACAACTGATTTGTATCCGGCAATGGATCCACCTGTCCTTCTGTAATAGCATTCAGTCTCCTGTAATCTATACAGAGTCTATGTTCTCCAGAGGGTTTCCTTAAGAGCACCACACTGGAACTATACGAAGATTCACTGTGTGAAATTATTCCCTCCTTCAACAAATAGTCTATCTCTTCCTTCAAAGCTTTCTCCTTAGCAAAAGGAATCGAATAGGGTTTCATACAGACAGGTGTGGGGTCTATCAGCTTCATATCATATTCCAATAAGTTTGTATGCCCCGGTCGGTCTGTTAACACCTCTGTATGATTATCTAGAACCTGTTGCACTCTCTCTTTCTGATTTTTCGTTAAATGTGTACTGATTTTCACCTGTGCCGCTGTCTCACAGGGATGTAATGGATATTCAAATGATGAAAGTGGTTCCTTTTTCATCTCCATTGCAATGGAAAAGGTCAACAAGTGTGTCTCTTCCTGATTTTCTCTTTCCAAATATTTCTTCAGGAGATTCACATGATAGATTTTTTCTTTCCCCTTCTTATCTATCTTATAACTGGTTCTAGACACCTTCTCTAGAACTGTATATGGACCTTGCCATCCAATTTGTAACTTATTCTGACTACCGGGGAGAAGAAGCAGTACCTTCTCTCCCACAGCCAAATCTCTGTCTTTAGCCTTCCTGTTGAAATAGGCAGCATGTTTCTTCCTGGCTTGTCTCAAATTTTCATTGGCAAGTTTCCAGCCAGTTTTTAAACGAGTGGTCAGCTCATTCACATATTGGTATGAGGATGTAATATTTTCCTCTCCCTTTTCATCAGTCCACGTTCTTAACAGCGCTTCAAGTGGACCTTCTATTGGCCTTCCAAATAATAATGTTGCCGGGGCCATACCGGTTGAACTATGGGGTACCTCCCGATAAGCAAAGAGGGCGGCGTGAAGGTACTGATCCCATGTATCTGGTTTTTCGTGTGCCAACTTTCCCAGGATTGACATCAACGTGCCATTAAATCTTTCCACTTGGCCGTTCCCTTGGGGGTGGTACACACTACAATGGAAGTGTTTGGCCTGGAAGATCCTGAAAACTTCTTCTGTTAGTTTCCCCTTGAACTGAGAGCCATTATCAGTCAAGATTTGATTGGGAAAGCCTAACCTTGTGAAAATTGTGAGTAATGCCTCTGCCACATGCTTAGAGTCAATCGATGACAGGGCTACCGCCTCTCCCCACATAGAACAAGTGTCCACCAGAGTCAGAATGTAGCTGTTCCTTCTCTTAGTTCGAGTGAGAGGTCCCACAAGATCCACGGCAACTCTCTCAAAGGGTGTTCCCACTATGGGCATTTCCCCCAGAGTTGCTGGTGCAGTCCAATGCTTAGGTGCTACTCGTTGGCACTCTGGACAGGATTTTACATATCGTTTGATATCTTCAGTTATCCCTGGCCAGAAATAGTGACAAGCTATTCGCTGTCCGGTTGCGCTGATCCCCATATGACCACTGAAGGGAATCGCATGCCCTAGTTCCAACACTTTAGTCCTATATGAAGTGGGAAGGACCAGCTGTCCGTGACCATTGGATTCAGATCCAGCCTTCCTATAAATCAGTTTGTTCTTCATATAAAATTCTCCCTTGCCTGGAGGTGTATGAGATTTGGGCAACTTCTTGAAACACGGCTTGAGTGTTTTATCCTCCGCCTGTGCCTTCCTCATCTCATCTGGATGAGTATTTATTGGATTATCCTCCTCCTTTTTAGACTGTGATCTGGTCTGCACTGTTGCCAATATCACAGGTCTCTTGGGATTCCCCAAGAAGACATATCTACACCCCAATATCAGAGGGTAGATTGGCTCATTTATCACTGCTGCTTTTATGATTCCTTCCACATATCGCGTTTTCACCTTTATCCGGGCTACGGGAAGTGTCATGGTAGCTACATCCTTGGTTGCAGTTTGAATCTCCACTGTTTCTGTGGTGTATTGATCTGCCTGCACCAGGTGAGAACTCACAACGGAATCATAATCTAAACCTGTATCATATAAACACCTTATGGTGACACCATTACAGATGACATCTTCACACACTGGGGGGGTGGTATGGTTCCTGTAGTTCCGCAGGTTTGACCTTTTTTTCCTTTTTTCCAGATGTCATAGCAGCACAATGAGGAGGTTTCCTTCTACAATGGTCAGTGTCATGATTGTTCATCTTACAATTTTTACACCATCTCTTTCCTTGGTTGAAAGATTTTCTTTCATCATATTTCCTTTCATCGAATTGTGGGGTTTTATTTTTATTGTCATACCGTGGCCTATCAAACTGGTGCTTACTTTTGTTTTGATCTCTAGGATCAAATTTATTAAAGTTCTGTGGTGCCCTAAAATTATCTACCTGTTTCTTTTTATTACCTGATACCTCTGCCTGAGCTGCTTGATACCTTTCTGCAACATTTAGTAACTCACCCAGTCTCTCTGCACCTTGTTCCATGAGAAACTTTCTCAGGTCTGGAGCCATGGACTCTCTTAATTGTTCTATAAGGATCATTTCCTTAAGATCTTGGGTTTTCCCCAGAGAAGTCCATTTCTCCAAGTATGTCTCTAACCGTGCAGAGAACTGGTGATAGGTTTCACCTGACAGTAGTTTAGCATTCCTAAATTTTTTCCTATAAAATTCTGCGTTCTTTTCATATCTTAACAAAAGAGCCTGCTTTAGCATGTCATAATTTTCCTGATCACCTCTGCTCATTTTGGCAAAAACTTCATAAGCTGCCCCACGAAGCCCTTGAGATAACTTTAAGCTCCACCTTTCTCTCTCTAACCCATACGTGGTAGCTAATAGTTCATATCTATTTAGATAGCTCTCAATATCATCGTCTTTCTCAACAAAATGATCTAAATGAAAATTCATAGCTGAGGTTGAGGCTCCCTGACTAGCAGTAGCATCGGAGGTAAAGGGACTGGCACCATTGTCAGGAGCATGGCCTTGAAACTCAAACTCCCTTAGTCGTAACTCATGTTCCCTTTGTAATCTTTTATCTTCTTTTTCTGCTTCCCTCTCTGCAGTCAATCTTCTTTCTTCTGCTTCCCTTTCAGCCTTTTTCTCTTCCAACTGGAGCCTCTTAATCTCCCTATCTGCCTCCAATGCTTTAGCCTCTTTGTCAGCCTCAATCTGCAACCTCTTAGCCTCAGCCTCAATCTGCAACCTCTTAGCCTCAGCCTCAATCTGCAACCTCTTAGCCTCAGCCTCTAACTTTCTTTCAGCCTCTTTTTCTAATCTTTCAGATTCTAATTTTCTTTCGGCCTCTTTTTCTAATCTTCTTTCTTCCCGTTCAATATATTTGTCACATTCCGTAGTGACATAGGAAATCATAACATGCCCGTCCATTCCTAACTCTTTTGCAGCCTGCATAGCAGCAGATCGAAATTTGGCCAGGTCCGCCATTTTCTAACAGGTAAATTTATATAATGTCTAACTAAACAATACAATCTGTAATTAATTATCCAAGGACAACCACAGGCACTGAGAGCTCAACCTTATTTAATTCCACCCAAGGATACCTTTTAAATTTTTTATTATTCCCAATATATATAATAGGAGAAAGTTCAATATCCCGGGAGCGAGACCCCAATATATGTGGTAAAGTGGGATGTTATAAATATTTATAGGGGACTTAGTGTACTGACTGAGATCAGCTGTGAAGGTATCTGTATCTAATAAGTGTGGTGTAATACAGATGACCTTACTTGCTACCACATTTATACCTCAGTCAGAATTATTCTGGAATATTGTGATGACTACGTTGAATGTCTAGGGTTATGAAAATGTTGAAGTGTAAGTCACAACAACAACAGACAGATAAACAATTTAATTTATTCCACAACACTTTACAACACTGTGACACTCACACACATATAACACTCTATAAGACTATCTTAAATGAGTCAAGTGTAAAGTTTCAAATATATGTGTAATAACTCCTTTCATTAATAGATATCCTGATTCAACTACACAGTGAACCAGGAATCACAATCAAATGTAATTACAATTTGTATGTACACAATTTATAATTATGATCTTTGTATTGACATATTTTATTATTATTTTCCTATGTGTGTAAGTTGTGCAGTAGTACTATGAGGTAATACTGGTTTTGTTTTTCAAGCTAGATTGTTATTTGTCATCATGACTTCAAGTGTTTGATTATCGTGGAAATAGTATTGGGAAAAGTTCACAGTTCCTGTCATTTGAAACAATGTATTGTCCCTCTGTGTTTAATATAATGTCAATTTTTGAGGGGGGAGGGGCACATAATGTTGAGCTGCTCTGGCCACAGAAGCTTATCTTTCGTGATGGCGGCAGGAAAGGACTCCTCTGCTCGATTGCTTCACTGTGTTCTGGAGACACCTCACTGGTCGCTATCTGGACCAAGGAGTATGCTGTCAGCCTCTGGATTCAGCAAAACTCATACCAGGTGCTGCTTCAATAACTTAGGACCACGGTCCCTGAAACAAGAAGGTTGTACCTCCTACTTCATAACTAATTTATAATCTATTTCCACACTGAACACAATACATAACAAACACTGAGTTCAGAGCGGTAGGCCAACTGCTAGCTTCATCTGAAACAATTTACACCAGTATTCTCCTCCTAAATGGTTACTACGCCTCTGCAATTCCAGCATTAGTTCTATCTAGTCAATAAGGTAGGTGTCAGTGTACTGTTTGGCAATTCCATGCAGTTTTACTTTTCTCCGACACGTCCTGTTCAGGTTGGAGCACTATCTAGGCTTTGCCTCATGTTTGCTACTGAACCACACACATATACAGACATAAATTATCAATTTACATTCAATTTTCATTAAAAAGATATCAAATATGTCAAGCTTACCACAATTCATGGAAATAATACACAAATACGTCGACTGGCGATGAATATGGCACAAATTCCGATCTGCCTCTGTCCCAGGCTTTTATTTAGAAAAAAATATAAGCTGGTTCTCAACGCACTGTTTCTGAGTAAGTTTATTTTAACATGTGGCACTGAACTGACGCTCCTAATTGACTATATTGGCGGGTCTAACCAATCGGGCCATGTTTACACAGCTTTTCAAAAAATTTTACCCTTCTCATATTTCCCCTAACAACCAAAATTAGTATTTGTAGTCCAACTAATCGTGTTTAGCCTTACATATCATTCCCGCCAATCAAATAGGATTTAACATGGTGACCTATTTCCCGTAAAATGGTGGTTTCAAAACATGCCACTGTGCGATTATTATTTGGTGTTGTCTGACACCCTCACTATTTTCTTTTGGCTATAATTTGTTAATTCCTAGACTAATTGCGTAACACTTAACATATTCTTTGTCAGCAAGGCCTAAGGAACCCAAATATATAAATTTTATGGGGCTAAGGGGCTGCGTTCAAAATATGCATTTTCTTCTACCTCCCTTTCACTTCGATACGATGTGGTGTCTGGGTACTGTCAGGCTTTCAAACGTAAACCAGTATAATGTCATATTTCCTAATAAGCATTTTTCAGGTTTTTAAACCTAACTCTCGTATGGGTAGTGTTTTTTATCACTGTCCATTTGAAAAAAAAAGCTAGTGCTTCAGGCCTTTCGCGTTGGGGGTGACATTAATTGTATATCGCGAGACGCGTGTTAGTGTTGCCGGCGTTCCTGCTTTCAGCCCTCCCTCTCTCTATCCTAAGTTCATCTGTCTTTTCATTACGCAGTGGATTAATCTAGGTCATTAATCAGCTTGCGTATCTCAAGGTTTTCTTAGAAATACAGTACACGTTTTATTGTTTTGTGGAAACGCGTGTATGCTGCTATAGGCTTTACTATCAACGTGGAAACGTTACAATTTGCAGACGAAGTAGAAAAAAAAGGGGATTTTTGTACGCCATTGTGACAGCACTGTACTTTTACCATTTCTCTTTCCCTTTTATTGAATTTATGTGTTAGGCTTTACATTTACCTTTTAATTTATATATGTGGATTTAGAATGTTTCACGACAATTGATATTGTTAATATTTAGTGACAGGATGGTTCCTGTGGCCAAGATCACTTCTAGGGTAGTAGACGTATCAGACACCGAAACAAGCCAACATCAATTAGAATTATTTGAGCCACAATGGACGAAGTGGACGGTATACATTTTTATTAAGACTGTGACACTGCTCCATATTCAATACAGTTCAGGCCAATATACAATGGCATATAATATGCAGTCGTCGATATAACTTTAGGCAATCCGTTCATGTCTGGAACGCTGTCCGTTTCATTTTGAACATTTTTAATATATATTCACACTCGACATTGAGAAGCTATACCCCCTGAAAATGCAGATAACTAGATACACCTCACAAAAGATCTACTTCCTCTTGTCTCTTTTGATACTTCTTTTTACTTCTTTGTTTGCTTCTGTGTACACTTCTTGAGCCTTGGCTTTGGAACTTCTGGTTTTGCTTGTGTGTAAATCTGCTTTCTTATTATTTGATGGAATAACACAGGGATATATACTGAAATACCATGGGAGCTGCGCTGGTGTAATGGCTACGGCGTTGTACTGGCGACCAGGTTTTCATGGTTCAAACCCGGGCGTCAGCGTTTGAAGGAATGTTTACGACCGAAAATTTGACTGAATAACCTGAACGGCTCCTGCACATAAATCCCGTGTGGATGGGAAGGAGCGAAGCTCCTGACCGGGTTGGAAGGAAAGTACACTGACCCCCGAGCCTCGCAATGACATGTCATTGGGCCAAAAGAGCTGGAAAGCTCGAGTGCCGCTGGTTAGAGAAAGAAAAAAAAAACTGAAATACCGTAGCTCAAACACATGCGTCCACTTGCCATGAAACACAGTGGTAGAATACCTTGCAGACAATCTCCTCACTTCGGCATTTGTAGTTTCCCTCTGCCAAACAATCATATCGGCATGACGTCACTTCCTGCATTAATAAATGACTCCGTATAAAATAAACAAGTCCAGCTCCAGGCCTTCACGTGTGGCTAAATTTGAGCCCGGCGGAACTGTTTCCACTGACGGGAGAAGGGGCAAAGGCGAGAGACTGGCGCCTTAAAACCAGCAGCTTCGGGCAGATAGGGCTCGTGATCCTTGATTGGTAGCTTATCTAAGAGAAGGAACTCTGAATTCAAACCACCGCTGCCTTGCGGGAATATCCATTTATGGAATTGGCTTCGGGAGTAAACCCTGAGGATAAATCCGGAGTCGGAGTCCCTAAGGCAGTCTAATGTCGATTCGACATTATTCTGGCAACTCCTGCGACATGGCTGGTACCAAACTGTATCGGCTACTGCCGTTCCTTTGGATCTACTGGCTGTGTGGAGAGGGGGAACATGCTGCATGGGCAACAGCTTGATCTCCATATAACTGTGCCCAAGCTCGCGCCCTGGAGAGGACACTCCAGCTTCACCCTATAGGTGTCGGCAAAACACGGGAAGTAGCAGTTACCGGTTATAAGCATTTTGCCCAATTGGCGTAGGGCATGGCGCCATGGGCTACTTCCGACAGTGGGAGAGGTTCTAGGATCTCACTGGACAGCTACCGCCCGCTTCAAGCTGGGCAGCCCCCAGTCAATAAGGTGTTGTCCCGCCACTGTCTGCTTTCCCCATTGGGTGCATGGGGATTAGGGTCAAACCCGAACTGTGGACAGAAAATTTTGCACCAAGCAATTATCGAAAAAATAGAAATAAGCAAACTCTCAGATTGGGATGCTGGAACGTCCGGACTATGTTGACTGGACTATCCGAAAACCTACAGGATGTAAATGATGTAAGGAAGACAGCCATAATTAATGATGAGCTTAAACAACTTCAGGTGGATATAGCTGCACTTCAGGAAACGCGCCTGGCGGGCTCTGGAACGGTGAGCGAGAAGGACTACACATTTTATTGGCAAGGGAAAGATCTTAATAAAGCTAGAGAACACGGAGTAGGTTTTGCGGTCAAAAAATCGCTAACTAAAATGGTTGAACCAGGCGAGAATGGATCAGAACGCCTGTTAACGCTCCGCCTGCAAACTAGCACAGGTCCCATCACCCTTGTCAGTGTGTATGCTCCTACTCTGTACTCTGCCTCAGAAGCTAAAGATGAGTTCTACGAGAATCTAACAGCAATTATCAAAAGCATACCTAGGCAAGAACAGCTTGTTCTCCTTGGTGACTTTAACGCTAGAGTGGGTGCCGATAATGTTTCGTGGCCTTCATGTCTGGGCAGGTTTGGTATTGGCAAGATGAATGAAAATGGACAACGGCTCTTAGAGTTGTGCGTCCACCATGACCTCTGCGTGACCAACACCTACTTTCAGACAAAACCCAAGCATAAGGTGTCATGGAGACACCCACGATCCAAGCACTGGCACCAACTTGACCTGATTCTCGTCAGAAGGCCACTCCTCAGGTCTGTGCTCTCCACGCGCTCGTACCATAGTGCAGACTGTGATACAGATCACTCCTTGGTTTGCTGCAAAATCAGAGCACAACCAAGAAAACTCTATCGTGTCAGACATGAAGGGAAACCACGCATTGATACCAGCAAGATGTCAGACCCTTTCATGATCGCTCAATTCACTGCGACCTTCGAGAAAGTGCTCAGTAGCCCTCAGAATGGTGATACTATTACAGAGAACTGGGAGCATCTACGGAACACCATTCAAAGTACTGCACTTGTCACCTTTGGTAAGAAAACAGCAAAGTCAAATGACTGGTTTGATGCTTCATCAGATGTGATGGCACCTGTCATTGAAGCTAAGCGCAGTGCTATGAATGAATACAAACGTTCACCGAGTGCCAGAACCCTACAGATCCTGAGGGCTACGAGAAGCAAAGTTCAACAAACTGCTCGACGCTGTGCAAATGACTACTGGCTCCGGCTCAGTGAGAGCATCTAGATCGCAGCGCAAGCAGGCAACATTAGACAAATGTATAACGGTATAAAGAACGCACTTAGCCCCCATAAAAGTAAGACGGCACCGCTAAAAACCATCAGCGGAGAGAAATTAACCGATAAAGGTAAGCAGATGGAGAGGTGGGTCGAGCACTACTCTGAGCTTTACGCTAGAGACAATACCGTTACGCCTGCAGCCCTTGATGGTGTCAACAGTCTGCCAACTATGGAGGAGCTGGATGCCGAACCAACATTAGAGGAACTCAGCAAGGCCATTGATAGCTTGGCCTCTGGCAAAGCACCAGGCATTGATGGGATTCCTCCTGATTTAATCAAATGCTGTAAGAGTACGCTATTACATCCCCTGCATAGGATGCTGTGCCAGTGCTGGGAAGAGACAACTATTCCTCAAGACATGCGAGATGCCAAGATTGTAACACTGTATAAAAATAAAGGAGACAGAAGTGATTGCAATAACTACAGAGGCATCTCTCTTCTTAGTATTGTTGGTAAGGTTTTTGCCAAAGTCATCTTAATGCGACTATACAAGTTAGCTGAGCGCATATATCCAGAATCACAGTGTGGATTCCGAGCTGGCAGATCAACAACAGACATGATCTTCTCTCTCCGCCAGCTTCAGGAAAAATCAAGAGAGCAGAAAAGACCATTATATATCGCCTTTATAGACCTCACAAAAGCATTCGACCTGGTTAGTAGGGATGGACTCTTTAAAATCCTCCTGAAAATAGGCTGCCCTTCTAAAATGCTGGAAATGATAAAGTCATTCCATGACGGCATGAAGGGAACAGTCCAATATGCTGGAAGCACGTCACAGCCCTTTGATATACGAAGTGGCGTTAAACAAGGCTGTGTTCTGGCTCCGACCCTCTTCGGAATCTTCTTTGCCTTACTCTTGAAACATGCATTCAGAGATGCAACTGAAGGAATATGCCTTCACACTAGGTCAGATGGCCGTCTGTTTAATCTTTCAAGGCTGAAGGCAAAAACAAAAATCAGAAGGGTCACTATAAGAGACTTGTTGTTCGCTGATGATGCTGCAGTCGTCACTCAAAGCCAACAGGAGCTTCAGAGCTTGATGAATCGCTTCACTAAAGCATGCAAGGACTTTGGCCTCACAATAAGTCTAAAGAAAACGAATGTGCTGAGTCAGGATGTGGGTGCTGCACCAGTTATCACTATCGATAACTATGAATTGGCAGTGGTGCACCACTTCACATACCTAGGGTCTACCATCAATGACAAACTCTCACTGGATACAGAAATCGACAGCCGCATTGGCAAAGCTGCAGCTACCTTTGCCCGCCTCACATCGCGTGTTTGGGGAAACTCTAAACTCACAATGAAGACCAAAGCTGCGGTATATAATGCCTGCGTCACCAGCACACTCCTATATGGCAGCGAGACCTGGACGACCTATGCTAAGCAAGAAAGAAGGCTCAATACCTTCTATTTGCGGTGTCTACGCCGCATCCTCGGCATCTCGTGGAAAGATAAAGTGACAAATGTCGAGGTGTTGTCACGTGCTGGCCTTCAAAGTATGTATACGCTTCTTAGACAGCGCAAACTTCGCTGGCTTGGCCATGTTCGCCGCATGGAAGATGGTCGCATCCCAAAAGATATCTTCTACGGACAATTAGCAGATGGCAAGAGAACAGTTGGGCGACCACAGCTGAGGTTCAAAGATGTGTGCAAGAGAGATATGAGGGCACTGGACATGGATCCAGCAACATGGGAGGATGAACCTGCCGATCGCACTAAGTGGCGATGCTATTTACGGCGCCACCTCAGATTGGGCGAAGAGAGGCTCACACAAGAAGCAGAGGTGAGGAGAAAACGTCGAAAGGAGAACCAGGAAAATAAGTAGCTGAGGGGCTGTCACCTCAGGGGCGCATTCCCATTGTCAGTTATGACTGAAGGGGCTATTATTATTATAAAATAAACAAACAAGGAGCCCTGTTGAGCTAACCATTATACCGACACAATCGTTATGAATTTTAATCATAACAACGTATGATACGTGTGCAACTAGTGATATCGCACCACTCATGTGTACTACCTGTGATACTTTATCACTCGCGTGTACTACTAATGATACCGTACCTCTCATGTGTACTACTAGTTAAACTGTGCCACTCATGTGTAGTACTAGTTATACCATACCACTCATATGTACAGACAGTGATAACATACCACTCTTGTGTACTACTATAATGTCCTACCACTCATGCCCTGCCACTTATATGTACTACTAATGATGCTGTACAAATAATTCATTCATAACCCTCCACTCCCAAAGGAGCATAGGCCTTCAACAAACACATGCCAAGTCCTCCTGTCACGTGCCATCATCTCAAGTTCTTTCCACGTTCTCCTCATCCTTTTCACCTCTGTTTCCAGCTCTCTTCTCCATGTGCTTCTTGGTCTACCTCTGCATCTCTTGCCCTGGGGGTTCCAGAACAAGGACTGCCTTGTAATGCTATCAACAGGTTTCCTCAGTGTGTGTCCTATCCATCGCCATCGTCTTCTTCTCATCTCTTGTTCCACTGGCACTTGTCTAGTTCTTGTCCTCAGTTCCACGTTGGTAACCTTGTCATACCATTTTAATCCCTCTATTCTACGCAAGCACCCATTTATGAAAGTATGTAGCTTTTTGGTTGTTGTCTTTGTTGTTCTCCATGTCTCAGAGCCATACAATAGGACTGACTTCACATTTGAGTTGAAGATTTTTATTTTCGTGTTGGATCCGATTTCTCCTGATCTCCATATATTTCGCAATGCAATGAAAGCTCCTCTTGCTTTTTGTATTCTTAGTTTGATATCACTGTCTGTCCCTCTAACTTTGTCTATATTGCTTCCAAGATATGTGTACGATTCTACATCTTGTATTGGTGTTTCTTCAAGTTCAACCCTGTTATCATTACCTGCATTTATTCTCATTATTTTTGTCTTTTCCCGGTGTATTTTCAGACCCATTTGCTGTGACATCTCATCGAGTGTTTTCAGTTCGTCCTGCATCTGATTACGGTTAATGGACAGAAGAGCCAAGTCATCAGCAAAATCCAGATCATCCAACTGCTTAGTCAGAGTCCAGTGGATTCCGTTTCTGTTGTGTGTTGTCGATAATCTCATAACCCAGTCTATTGCTAGTAAGAAAAGAAATGGAGACAAGAGGCATCCCTGTCGCACTCCTGTTCTTATCCCAAACGGTTCTGTAAGTTGTCCTTCGTGAAGAACTCTGCATGTCATGTCTTCATATGTTTTCTTTATTAAATTAATGATCTTCAGGGGAACTCCATAATGCCTCATCAATTTCCAAAGCGATTCTCTGTCTACACTGTCAAATGCCTTTTCGTAGTCTACATATCCGATGTATAGTGGTGAATTCCATTCCAGACTTTGTTCAACTATTATTCTCAGTGGCTATCTGGTCTGTAGATGATCTGTTATGTCGAAAACCTGCTTGTTCATCTCTCAGTTTCTTGTCTATGGACTCTTTTAATCTCTCAAGGATAATCCTGTTTAATACTTTTCCTGGCACTGATAGTAACATTATTCCTCTATAATTTGTGCACTCTTGTAAATTTCCCTTCTTAGGCAACTTAACCAGATATCCTTCCTTCCATTCTGCTGGTATCTCTTCCTTTTCCCAGACTTTACCAAGTAAATTTATATAACATCTCTGTAGCCGTGTCGATATCTGCTTTGATGGCCTCTGCTGGAATGCCATCAGGTCCAGACGCTTTTCCATCTCTTAGAAGCTTTATGGCTTTCTTTATTTCTTCCTTCGTTGGTCTTTCACCGTTAATTTGTAGCTCTTCTTCTGCTGGCTGGATGTCAGGGGGGTTTTGTGGAGCTGGTCTATTGAGAAGGTCCTCAACATATTCTGTCTACCTCTTCATTTGCTCTTGTATATTGCTGAGCAGTTTTCCATTCTTGTCTTTTATGAGGCAATTTGTTTGCTTGTATTTTCCTGTTAGCTTCTTTGTGCTGCTATACAGTTCTCTCATATTTCCTTTGGTTGCAGCATCTTCTGCCTCTCTTGCCAACCCCTCAATATACTTCCTCTTGTCTCTTTTGATACTTCTTTTTACTTCTTTGTTTGCTTCTGTGTACACTTCTTGAGCCTTGGCTTTGGAACTTCTGGTTTTGCTTGTGTGTAAATCTGCTTTCTTATTATTTCTGTCTTTTATCTTATTGATGGTTTCTGTTGTTATCCATGCTTTTTGTTGTCGTTCCCTTTTCCCCAGTATTTCTTCACATGTCTCATTCCATACAGTTTTGATTTGCTGCCAATAGTCTTCTGTATTCTCTACGTCTTCCAGCTGTTGGAGCACTTGGAATTTGTTGGATATTGTGACCGCAAATTTGTCTCTTGTTTCTTGATTTCTTAGATGTCCTACATTAAATTGTTGTCTATAATTTTGCACTGTTGCATATCTCTTGAGTTTCATTTTTACTTTGGCTATCAGAAGGTGGTGATCTGATGCCACATCCGCTCCTCTATATACCTTTACATACTGCAATG
The DNA here is from genome assembly GCA_024509875.1 of Oreohelix idahoensis. Classification (NCBI taxonomy): domain Eukaryota; kingdom Metazoa; phylum Mollusca; class Gastropoda; order Stylommatophora; family Oreohelicidae; genus Oreohelix; species Oreohelix idahoensis. The sequence continues at coordinate 179,532 of JAMPIV010006453.1, forward strand.
ATGATCTAAACTTCTTGTTTATGCATATATGATCAATCTGATTTTCTGTTCTATGGTCTGGTGATATCCAAGTTGCCTTGTGTATTCTCTTATGTGGAAACATGCTTCCTCCTATAGCCAGTTGATTTGAAGCATAGAAGTTTGAGAATAGTTCCCCATTTTCATTCATTATTCCTAGCCCATGTTTTCCCATGACTTCTTCAAAGCCGGTGTTGACTATACCTATCTTTGCATTCATGTCACCCATCAAAATTGTGATGTCTCTTCTTTTTACTTTTTCCATAATTTCCTGTAGTCTAGTATAAAATGCTTCTTTCACAGACTCTTCTTTGTCATTAGTTGGTGCATAATATTGGATGACATTTACATTTATTTATTTTTGTTTAGCTGTTTTAAAAGTAGCTGTTATTATTCTGGGTCCAACAGCTTCCCATTCAATGAGAGCTTTCTGTGCTTCTTTAGATAACATAAGAGCTACCCCTTCACTGTGGTGTGAACTTTCGTCTTCATGTCCTGAGGACAGCACCAATTCACCTGTGATGAGTTTCTTCTTGTCTACCCCCTTCCACTTTGTTTCACACATTCCCAGAACCTCGATTTTATATTTCCTCCTTTCTGCTGCTACTTGTGCCACTTTCCCTTGTTCGTTTAATGTTCGAAAATTCCAGGTGCCAAATCTGGAAGTTCTCCTAGAAGAAAGAAGGTTAGTCAGTAACACAGACTCCCTGCGAGAGGACCTTCCTCTGTCTTGGATGGCTGTGTTTTATTTTCCTTAATTGACTTGTCCATGTTTGTTGGTTTTTTGTGGTTTAAATTTTTTACAGGATAGGTAACCAGCCCCATGCCCCAACCCTCCTTCGTCGCTTTCTACGACATGCATGCAGGGGAACAGTATTACTATTCTTTGCTCCCCCTTTCGGGGCCCCGGTAACCCACGGGTGTGTACAACTCATGTGTACTACTAATAAATGCCCTACCACTCATGCCATACCACTCTCTTGGGTACTACTAGTGATTGCCCTACCACTCATGCCTTACCACTCATTGTGTACTACTAATCATGCACTACCTCTCATGTCCTACAACGTATATGTACTACTTATGATGCCGTACCACTCATGTGTACTACTAATTGATTGCCCTGCCACTCATACCTTACTAATCATGTGTACTACTAATGATGCCCTACCACTCATGTGTACTACTAATGATGCCCTACCACTCATGTGTACTACTAATGATGCCCTACCACTCATACCTTACTAATCATGTGTACTACTAATGATGCCCTACCACTTATATGTACTACTAATCTTGCCGTACCACTCATGTGTACTACTAATAAATGCCCTACTACTCATGTGTACTACTAATGAATGCCCTTCTACTCATGTGTACTGCTAATGATGACGTACCACTTGTGTGACCAACCAGCGGTTGTTTTACTTCTCATAATTATTTCCAGTGTTACCGTGCCTTACCTGTGAAAGTTTGGTTTTATTTTGGCAAATTAGTACAAGATACGAACCTTGATCAAAGAAATGGCGAATAGACATAAAATGTTTGTGTCTTACGGAGTATGAAAGTCACTTCTATAGTCGGTCTTCAAGCAGCAAGCCTGAAATGTTGCACACAATGTACTCATGCGGTAGTGTTTCTGTGGCAATCACTTTTATTTCATGAATTTGCCAACCATATATACACCAACCATATATACACCAACCATATATACACCAACCATATATACACCAACCATATATAAACCAGACTGAAGAACGCATAAAGACGGAAACTGGGGACAGAAATAAAATTGATTAATAAAACACGGGGAGAACTTGAGCTGTTAGCGCGAACATGATTACTTGACATGTGGTTGTTGAAGACATATGCTCCTTGGGGAGCTAAAGGGTATTGCTAGCTTTTATGAAAAACACGGAAAAGGCCGGTGGACCATCGTGAGAGGTAAACTGGAGTACCTAACACTTCGTTCTTCTATGGTGGTATCTGCTTTGGGGGACCACCTTTGGGCCTTAGTTGATGTAACACAATACACAGATTGTGAGATGTACAAGGAAATGTGTGCACTGTTTTGATAAGCTCTCAGTATTGGTGACGTATATTTTATAGTCTTCTCTTTCTTCTTTGATCCTTAGCCGCCGACCGTCAAAGCAGTCAGTGGCCATTACGCCTAGTGGCGTCTTGTAGGGCAACAACAAATTGATTCCACTTTGCTCGGTCGGTGGCCATCCTTCGTACAGTGCCCCAACTGTGGTTCATTCCCTGCATCTCAGCCTCCACAGTCCTCCGCCAGGTTGTTTTTGGTCGGCCTCTCTGTCGTTTTCCTTCAGGGGTCCAAAGCATAGCTGTTCTTGTGATGGCATCGGGGTCTCTTCTGAGGACATGACCAACCCAGCTCCAGCGTCTGCCAGCTATGATGGTGTGCATGTCCTCTTGCTTGCTACGAGTAAGCAGATCTTGGTTAGTGATGGTATTCGGCCAAAAGATTCGGTGAATTTTTCTTAGGCATGTTGTGTGAAAGGAGGACAATTTCGACATTTCCTTCTCTGTAACTCTCCAGCATTCCGCACCATAGAGAAGCACAGAAAGCACACAGCTCTGATATAATCTTAATTTTGTGCTTGTGCTGTAATGGGAGGACTTCCAGATGTTGTTTAGGCTAAAGAGGGCTGTTCTTGCCTTATTCATTCTGATGTTGATGTCTTTGCCTGCCCCGCCGTCTGGTGTTACTATGCTTCCTAGGTATGTGAAGGTATCTGTCTGTACCAATTGCTGATTCCTTACTGTATGGGCTCAGGGTTGCTCACATTGAGCGTCATGACCTCAGACTTCTTTAAATTGATGTTCAAGCCCACCTGCTGGCTAAACTTGTTAAGTCTATCCGTTTTTTTCCTGGATGTGTTGATGTGAATGTGCTAGTAGTGCAATGTCATCTGCATATTCCAGATCTTCCAGTGTAGAAAATGTTGTCCATCTTATTCCTCTTGGACTGCCCTCTGTTGTCTGGCGCATCACCCAGTCTATGACTGTTAAAAATAGAGTGGTTGACAAGGGGCATCCCTGTCGTACTCCTGTCTTCACCTCAAAGGTTAGGTTGCTCTGCCTAACACTACACGTAAAGTTGGCATAGAGGCTTTTTATGATTGACACTATGCAGCTTGGAATTCCATAAGCCCTCAGTATTTTCCATAAACTGTCCCTATGTATGCTGTCAAAAGCCTTTTCAAAATCAACGAAATTAATGTAAAGCTGTCTTTGCCATTCTGAGCACTGCTCTATAATGTTCCTGAGAGTGAATATATGATCTACACATCTTCTATTCTTTCTAAATCCTGCTTGTTCCTTCCTCAGTTTGTGGTCTACTGCCTTTGAAATTCTCTGTATAATTATCCTGCCTAGTATTTTGCTGGGAACTGAGAGAAGAGTGATTCCTCTCCAATTATTGCAGTCTGCAAGATCTCTCTTCTTGGGCAACTTGACAATTATTCCTTTGTTCCACTCTGATGGTGTTGTCCCCGTTTTCCAGACTTGTGCAAATAGTGGTTCTAATAGTTCTGTTGCTAGCTCGGGGTCTGTCTTAAATAGCTCTGCATTTAAGTTATCATGGCCCGGAGCTTTGCCGTTCTTTAACCCTTTAATTGCTGTGATGATTTCTTCTTTTCGTGGAATGTCTGTATTCACATCTAGATCGTTTTCAGCTTCAGGAACATTCAGTTGTGTCTCTGGTGGTTCCTTGTTCAGAATTTCTCTGAAGTGCTCTGCCCATCTTGTTTCCTGTCCCTCTGCTGTCGTAATGAGATTACCTTGCTTATCTCTTACTAATGTAATATTGTTTGCACCTCGTTTTTCCGCTGATGAGTTTAGTTTTTTTATAGTAATGGTACTAAAAGGCTTATGTACATTAGTACGTTCATTTTGTCTCATCTCACTGTACATACATATAACAATTCCTGTCTGATAGTTGTAGTTGCGAGCTGTTATTTCTATACGTCGCATCTATAATAGCTCCCTGCTCTTGCTGATGCAAGTGTGTAATCGTTGCCAAGAAAATATACTGTTAAAAAAAAGAAACGCATAGCTACTGAAGCCACACACATAGCCATAATTTTGACATTCAATAACTTTTTTTTAATTTAATGAGGTAATCGTCCAAATTGCACACAAGCATACCTTAAGGTTCAACCAATCAATTGACAGTTGTTGTGCATCTGGGTCACGAGAGTTGCTTGGCGTACGGGCTTTCCCGGTAGTATGGTGTGTGGCTTCCTCTGGCATCGATCAGCGATTGGCATCTCCTGGGCATGGATGCGATCAGACGTCTGATGTGGGCCTGTGGGATTGCTGCCCACTCTTCCTGGAGTGCCTGGAACAGATCACGACGGTTGGCTGGAGCAACGTCTCGGCGACAAACACGTCTATGCAGCTCATCCCACAGGTGCTCAATCGCTGGAGACAGTTATGGCCAGGGAAGGGTGAGAATGTTGTTGGCAGTCAGGAACTGCGTGGTCAACCGTGCACAATGGGGTCTGGCGTTGTCCTGTTGAAACACAGACCTTTTGGGCAGCCAAAAGTGGAAGGACATGGGGTCGAAGAATTTAATTGACGTATCGTTGTGCATTCAAGCCTCCTTCAATGTGCACCAATTGACTCCTTCCGTTGTAACTGATCATTCCCCACACCATTACACCTCCACCACCGTGCGGCGGAGCTTCATCAACGCAATTTTGGGCAAAACATTAATTTCGCCTACGGTAGACCCTATGCCGTCAATCATGACGCTGCAACAAAGAGAAAAATTCGTCACTAAACCAGACACGTCTCCATTGATTGTCAGCTGCCCAGGGACGATGCTGGTTGGCCCAAAGAAGTCGATTTTGGCAATGGCGGTGCGTAAGGACAGGTCCTCGGTGAGGTCGTTGTGCCCAAAGTCCAGCGTCATGCAGTCTATTCCGGACAGTTTGATCAGACACATGACGTCCTGCAGGCAATGACTGGGCAGTTGAGAAAGCTGTTGTAAACCTGTCTCTGAGGTGACGAAGCCGAATAAAGCAATCCTCCACTGCTGTTGTCACTCTGGGTCGTCCACTGAGATGCCGGTCTTCAACTGAGCCAGTGGCTTGGAACCGGTGCCAAAGTCGACTGATGGTACTCTGATGCACGTTTAGATGCCTGGCAACCTGACTTTCACTTTCGCCTGCATGCAGCCGGCCAATAGCAATGTTCCTTAAATGTATCGATAGAGATGCCATAAATGTCTGCTTGAAAATGAACTGAATTTTTTGTGTGTAGCGTTATCCTTTTATAGGGTTTCAGTTGCGTAGTCAGTGAATAGTGTTCACCCCAAATTGTGTTGCTTTCACGTGCGCGCAACATGAGCTGTGGTTAAAAAATTGCGCCATAAACACTATTGACCACTGCGTTGTAACGATTACAAAAACGAGCGCAATTCAGGTCAACACGTGCATTTGACACTATAAAGAACATTTGAGGCTGGTTTTTTATATACCCTATAGCACAAAATTTTACTTACAAACTCATAAAAACGCGCCCTCGGATATGCGCCGTTTTTCTTTTTGTGCTATAGATAGCCAGTTTATTATCTATAGTTATATGCATTGTCGTGTCCTTAGACTGGGGATGATGCGCCATGACAACAGAGGGCAAATCCAAGAGGAATAAAGATGGACTACATTTTCTACATATGGAAGATCGCACCTGGAATATGCAGATGACATTGCACTGCTAAGCACATTCCACATTTCAAACACATCCAGGAAAAAATGGATAGACTTAGTTTAATTATTTTTGGGCCCAGCTGGTGGGTACTTTGAACATCAACCTAAAGAAGTACCAGAGGGTCATGAACGCCTCAAATTTGAAGCCAAAGATCTGGAGCCCATTTATTCCAGTAAGGTCAATCCATACAAGCAACTGGAACAGACACAGATGCCTTCCCACATTACCTAGGATGCTCAAATCGATAACGACCCAGACCCGAGCAAGTTCGACCGAACATCCAAGACATCATCAAATGAACAAAGCTGTGTCCATTTCTTATGTGCACATGGAGATCATGTCTCTTAATCCCACCATCTGGCGACGCGCGGTTTGTCCGTGTTCATTATTGTTTAAATATTTCGTGTAAAAGGTGTTGAGTTTTAGTGATTATTTGGCCACGGGCTGATGTTGTCGTACCTGAAATACGACGCTTTAGCCGCGGCCCAACCTCAGGAGACATCCCCAGATGTAATAGAGTATATTCATGAAATTTGTCCCGCTTTTCACAGCAACATGCCGTTCGAAAAAAAACTCTGCATCTTTTGCCTCCCTATCCATCACCAACCAAGATACTGCTTACTCGAGCAAGCAAGAAGGACATGCACACCAATCAGGAACAGTGCATGAGAATTAACGCCGGCAGCTGTGAGTTGGCCCATGTCCCTCATAAACCGTTGACCCCAGATGATAGATTGCACAATACCATGCTGTGCTATGGACATTGCTCCAGTTTCAGGAGTATCGATTTTTATGTGATAAGAATAATAGTAAACCTTTGTATACAGTTACTGTTAGTCCACCAAAGGATAAATATGCTACTAAAGTGAACATGGAAAGCAGACATCATCATCATCATCAGTTGATAAGATCTCTATGGTGTTGTTTGCTCCACTGTAGTGTATGGAATGTCAACTTGACCTACGCAGTGGTGTGTAGACATGGATTGAGTGTATAATGTGCCAATGATGATAAAGGTTCGTGTTGTTGACAAATGTTCTTTTCTCACACTCATGTATGGCTGGAAGTCATCGACACCAACGACTGTGTACCTTTTCTACAGTTTAATTGGACGTACACACTCGACAGCACAGATAGTGACAAATCACAGGTTGGCATAATACATCATAGTACAGTGGATAAATGGTTTTGCAATGTTACATGGGCACTCATGTAGAATAATTGTATAATGGACTGTCAGTAGCCAAGCACTCAGTATCGCCCATACATATATATCAACTGACTTCACTGACTGAGCACGTCAGCTTATAAATAATATTTCAGATGGCTTCTAGACCTAATCTCGTCTAGCGACGATTCTCCAACATAATGTTCAGCACATATTTTTCCATCTAATAATATTGAACCGCTAGCAATGGGTTCTCATGTGTAGCAGTGATCTCTGGACTAATCAAGCGATAATACGGGCATCCCTTTTCTCTTCTTGAAAGTCACTACATGTTTTGGTTCCAAGATGGCTTCACTCGTGAGCTGTCACTCACGTTTGGATACAGATAATGAATCTGTCCTAAAGTTAGTCATTCATTAAATCTTTCATTGCTCTGTAGATTTGATCATGAACAATTGACTGCATTCTACAGGATATAGTGCTGCTAGGAATCGAAGTCGTTTTCATCGAGTCAAATATATTCTCTTAGACATTCAAATCGTACCTATCGAAAATGGTGGCTTCGTACGAGAGTTCATAAGAGTATCTTTTATGATTACCTTGGTAAAAGAAATATGATTCTGCCATTCCTTGGCAATACGAAAAAACACTGGGGTAAAGCATACACGATAGGTCTAGACGACTATCACTTTCCCCACAAATACTGAGATCACTTTTTCCCCGGCGACAAGCCGACATAGAAAACACAGTCCCTATCGGGACGAAGCCAAATCACACCACACTCTAGCGACACATCCGCCGAATAGCCTTTGACCTCTCTAGAGACAACAGAACATATAGTTCGACTTAGATATGTAAAGATATACAGATATAAGACAGACTCGACCTACTCAGACAAACAATACACATAAATTCAGGCCATAGATATTCTGAAGCAAGAACAATCTATTACTACCCAAACAAAGAATAAATCGCAGAAAACCGGATTTATCCGCGGAGTTCGATCGAAAGAGCCGACACAACTTTCAAGGGAAGTAACTCAATAATGACTTTTCCTTAAGCACTATTTTGTTTACAAAATATTTGCGAACATAACAAGTATACCAATGTATAATATTGTAAGATATCAAAGACTGCACGTAACAGTCTTACCACACCTCCCGGGAAAAAAAAAATGGAACATTTTTTTTTTTTTTTTTTGAAATACATCTAGGAGCAACGTACAATAGGCTCACAACGCATGAATAATGCGCAGATGAAAATATCAGGAATACCTATAACGCCTAATATGAGGCTAAGTCGACTTATGGAGCGACTGGTGAGAATGTGTCTCATAAACTGAGAGAAATTATTTCTCTACAAGTATATTTTTTCCAGGAAGGTGTCATCAAAGTATAATACAATTCTGGCAATTACACAATGCCTAAAAAATTCATATCATCATTTCGTATTAGATATCTTAAATTTATGATTTATGAAGAAAAAAATCATCAAAGCACAGCGGTGAATAAACATCAATGAACCGCTATGTAGTGATACAATCATTATATTATTAAATTACAAATGTGTATCTATCATGATATAGAAAAGGAACTACTATAGAACTAGACATATCAAGAAGTCTAAGCCCTAATAGTTATGTGGAATCATGTGGGCATCTTGACAGAATGTCTGCCATCACATTATCTGATCCACGAATAGCTCGCACAGAGAAATGAAAAGGTTAAAGAGCAATTGCATATCGAGTAGACCTCGAGCTCTTCAAATTCTTACTCTGTATAGCAGTAAGAGCTTTTTGGTCGGTTTCTACTATGAAATGTGCGCCTAGAAGGAATCTCTGTAGTTTGAGGATCGACCAAACCATAGCTAATAGCTCACGGTCTAAAACCGAATAATTCCTTTCTGCCGCATTAATTTTTCTGGAAATATACATTACAGGATGCAGAGTTCCAGAGTACTCTTGCATTAGTGCCGCTCCAATCCCAGTGGATGAAGCGTCACTACGAAGAACGAATGTCTTATCTTTAGTGGGTAGCACTAAAATAGGTGGTGTTGAAAACAATGTTTTAATCTTATCCAGAGAGCATTGGCATTCCTGAGACCAGTGGACCACATTAGGCGAACCTTTCTTTAGAAGTGTTGAGAGAGGTGCCATGATAGAGGATAGATTCTGAATGAATCTGCCATAAAATTGAATAAGACCTAACAGACTTCTCACCTGTTTTTTTAGTCTTAGGGATTGAGATGTTAAGTATCTTACTAGTATTATGGTCCTCTGTCTTTAGGAAACCATGACCAACTCGGTGGCCTAGGAAAGAAATTTCGCTAAAACCAATATAGGCTTTAGAGGGTTTCGCTGTCAGGTTGTGCTCACGCAAAGTAGACAGCAATTCATCTAACCCTGAATAGTGATCTTCCCAAGTATCGCTGAAAAGACAGATGTCGTCTAGATATGCAATGACATCTGACCGATAAGATAGGATTCGGCGCATCATGCGTACGAATGTAGCTGGTGCGTTCATAAGACCGAAAGGCATAAAATTCCATTGGAACAAACCTCTAGGTGTTGAAAAAGCCGTGAGAGGTTTGGCGCGTTCAGATAAAGGAACTTGCCAATATCCTTTAGACAAATCAATTTTAGTGAAAAAATGAGATTTGGAGAGTCGAGTAAGTAGCTCTTCCAGTAAAGGCATAGGTTCGGCATCGAACTTCGTTACTTGATTCAATTTTCGATAGTCAACGCAAAGACGTATGTTATTGTCTTTTTTACGCACAATAACCATCGGCGAAGAATATGCAGAGGTGGATGGTTCGATTATTTTCAAATCTATCATCTCATCCAACTCTTTCTCGACCTGTGCTTTAAAATGTATAGGTATAGGATAAGGTCTAACCCTAATAGGAGTATGGTCAGTTAGAACAATGTCATGTTCAATGACATGCGTTTGTCCAGGGATGTCAGTGAGTACATCCTGAAATGTTTGCAACATAGTTGAAACTTGTCGCTGTTCTCCTAGAGACAAATCAGGAGAGACAGTAACGTTCTTCCATGATTCACTAGAATGAAGTGGGATCATTGGAAGAGGAAGATTTACATCTGAAAAACTTGTTTCCTCATCCTGTATCACGGACAGTGATGAGTAATGACCGTGGTTTTGTGTTGTACTGGAGAATTGTCCGTTGCTTGGAAAATGGGTTGCAAATAATCCGGACGTTCATGGAATTCAGTAAGCATATTGATGTGGAAGGTTTTATGCTTCCCATCAATATCGACAATATAGTCGACATCGGAAATTTTCGATATTATATCGTACGGACCTTTCCAAGAAATAAGTAATCTGTTTTCCCTACAAGGTAGTAATACAAATGCTTTGTCACCAGGACAAAGTTGTCGTAAGCATCTCTTCTTATTGGCAAATTGCCTTGCCTTCTGTTTCGCAAATTCAGAAGAAGAAGTTGCTAATTTGCATGCTTCGATAATTTTTTGTCTCAACGCGATGACATATTCGTAGGATGACTTTGTGTCATCGTCAATATTGTCAGATGTAATGAGATCGTGAAGCAACGACATAGGGCCACGCGGACGCGCGCCAAAGACGAGTTCAAAGGGAGAAAATCCCGTATGTTCATTGGGTACCTCTCTGTAAGCGAAGAGGGCCGCAGGTAAAACTCTGTCCCAGTCTTGAGGATGATCCTCAGTTATCTTCCCCAGTAAGTTTTTAAGTGTTCTATTAAGGCGTTCGACCATACCATTAGACATTGGATGGTAGATACTACTTAAAGATCTATCTATCTGCAGAGTAGACATTACTTGAGACATGTATCTGATATTAGTTGGGTGCCATGGTCTGACAATATCTCTCCGGGGAACCCCAGACGAGAAAATATAAGCCAAAGAGCATCTGCAATATCAGCAGTAGTAATGCTCTTCAGAGGAATAGCCTCTGGCCAACGTGTGCACAGTATCGAACACAGCGGTCAAGATAAACTGATTGTGTCCCTCTGGCAGACTTGATCATTAAATGGACCAATAATTATTGGTCTATGGCCCTTTTTTTTTGGAACGGCCGAATAGGAATGTCCGCCGCCTGAATGGGTGCAGCATGCCGTGGACCTTTGGATTTAACTTCCTGACATACTTTACAAGATCGACAATAAATCCGTATGTCCTTGTTTACCAATGGCCAAAAGAAAGCCGCAAGGACTCTTGACTTAGTACGGGAAAAACCCATGTGTCCAGCACACTGAGAGTCGTGAGCGTGCTGCAAAATTTTAACGCTCAAATTCTTGGGAACCAGGATTTGAGAATGACTTGACGTAATGGAGTCTTGAACCATACGTACAAGTACGCCATTCTTCTTTGTAATCCACGATTTACGACTTGTGTCTTTATTCGGATCACCTTTAGTTGCAAGAATAAAGAATTTCTTCAGAGTGGGATCATCTTCTTGCTGTTTTATAAACGAGTCACGAGAAATTACCAAGGGATTATCTTGGTTATGCACTTCATTATTTTCAATAGATGAAGTTTGAGGCATATTAAGAGCCTGAGCTCTAGTGACTACAGCGTTAGCAATCTGCATGTTTTGCCTTTCCCACGTGGAAATTTGTTGCGGAGTGCATTCCTTGACTCCATGAATGCGACCGATGATGAGGTCAGCGATCGGATTCGGAAGAAGACATGCGTGTACATGCGCGACTGATGCCGGAAGAGCAGGAAGAGGATGGCCACAGCTTAAAGTAGACACTGTGGTTGGCTCAAATAACGTTTTGCATTGGGGGCACTGAGATGCTCTCCCAAAATCAAAAGCGGCACATGCCATATTACTAGCATCATTATTATCTTTACTCTGTTTATAGGCTTCATTGGACTCTTGTTGTGCAGAGTTTGCCTGAAAATGTGGTTTATGTCTTTTGTATTGAGATCTACCTCGGTTATTATCACCTCTGTAGTTATTGTTACCTCTATTGTAACCCCTATTTGGGTTTGAGTCATAGTTCCCTTGGTTACCATTATCATATTCATTATAATGAGTATCTCTGTAATTATGATCTTGTTGACTCCAAGACGGATAACCCTGATAGTTTCTATAATTACTTCCTCTACGGAAATTCCTATAATTATGACCACCCCTGTGTCGAGAGCTATCAGGTCGTCTCCAGTTCTTTGAAGAAGAACCCTGAAATGATTGGTTACCTTGGTTTTGATAACTATTATGGTTACCTTTTTTATCAAATCTGTTTTGAGGTCCCTGAAATCTGTGTGAATAATTGGGATCGTATGGTGTTGCTGAAGCAACTGGCATACTCTCCTTAATCTTAGTGTTGCCAAAAGTCACGTCGGGGTGTGCAGTGACATATTGGGAACAATATTCTTCCATTTCTTTTAGAGATTTGGGTTTACGCTCATGTATAAATTCAAGGAAAGGTTTGTTCACACATGACATAATCTTATCTCTGAGCAACAAATCCATAAGTCCTTCATACGTTTTTTTTCTGTTTTGGAAAGCTCAATCCAACGATCAACTGTGAGACGTGCCTTTGCAGTGAATTCTGAGAATTCTACACCCGTCTCAGGCACCATCGTTTTAAATAAAAGGCGATAGCCTTCCTCACTTAGCTGATATTTTTTTATCAAAGCCGCCCTAATGACATCATAATTATCCTTATCTGCTTCTCCTACAAGGCATAATCTAGTCAAAGATTCACCTTTCAAGTTTTCTGATAATTGATTAGCGTATTGTGATTTATCCACATTATGTGTACGACAAGAACGTTCAAATCTATCCAGCCAGAATGTAATATCGTCACTGGACTGATTGAACGGTGGAACCTTAACCTTGTAAGTAGAAGGTTTACCATTACCACTAGATGCCTGATTAACATTACTCATACTTGTCAATCTTAATTTCTCCAACTCAAATTCATGTTCTCTTATTGCTTTTTTTTTCTTCAGCCTCTCTGTCTAATCTTTTTTGTTCAGCTTCCCTGTCTAATCTTTTTTGTTCAGCTTCACTGTCTAATCTTTTTTGTTCAGCTTCCCTGTCTAATCTTTTTTTTTCAGCTTCACTGTCTAATCTTTTTTGTTCCGCAGCAGCTTCTCTTTCTAATCTTTTCTCTTCTGCCATAGCTCTTCTCTCTTCTGCAGCTAATGCTTTGTCATATTGAGCAACTGCCCATTGTTCTAATTGTTGACCAGTTTTATCAAGGGCTTTCCCTTGTATAATGAAGTATTCTAATGTAGACATGGTGTCTAACAATAATACTAATCACCTGAAATAATAATAATACCACAAGTTCTTAATGACTTGATTAATCAGTATACTATCCCAATATCTGTGGGTCACAAGCCTTAATAAGGTCTTGTATAACAGTAATAATAATCAGGTACTGGTTTATACCATAATCCAAGTGCAGTGCACAGGCAATTGTGTCTTATGAAATATACCTATATAAAACATATGTCAACCAACAGAATACATAAAGTACAAATAGGACTGACAATACAAGAACGTTTGCAGAAATCAAAATAAATCAAATAGGGAAATCAATGAAAATAATCACTGAATCTGCAAAGAATAACAACACAAATGACGTCACAGTATATGAATATAAATTGTGAATAGAACTGAAAGATAGAAAAGGTTAGACCAACAAATTACAAACAAATCAAAACAAAACTAAAGAACAAAGAAATATTACAAAAATAACAATAATTACAGTCTTCACAGCTAACACAAAAGCAACAGTTGTCGCAGCAAATTTTCAATCAAGAAAATTGCACCTATAGAAAACGCCCACAACGGACCCTCTATGACGTGGGATATTCTGTTGTGAGGACGCCGCCCAACCTTAAACACAACCCGCTGACATAGAAACTAACATACTATACAAACAAATAACATGTAAACATAAATATATATAAATTATGTGTATGATAGTATGTGTTGCAAAATAGGCTCAGTTTTACAGTAATGGCAAAGTTATTTTTATGAAAATAAACAAACTGCCACTTTATTCAATTAAACATTCTGGCCTTAAATATTAAAGTTCATATACAGAAAACAAGAAGATCCATCGATGAAAATAGGACTTCTTAGTTCACTCATACTGTCTTCCTGTTAATATTGACAAGAATTGATCCAACTGTTCTGTGAAACTCTGTAATGTCTAATGTAAAAATGTCAACAACGCTGACCTACATACTGCATTCACTTGACAGGTCACGTGACAAAGTGTTGACAAATAGCAAACCAATACTGCAAGTATGTCGTATCAGCCACAGGAAACGGTCTGGTATCGGTAATCTGTTGACTTCTGAACTTCTGCGAGGTCAAACCCAGAAAGCTGGTCCACCAGTTGATAAAGTTGTTATTTTATTCCAGTTAGTGATATCCACCAAAAGATAAATATAAGTGGATGGAAGCAGACATCATCATCATCATCATCAGTTGATAAGATCTCTATGGTGTTGTTTGCTCCACTGTAGTGTATGGAATGTCAACTTGACCTACGCAGTGGTGTGTAGACATGGATTGAGTGTATAATGTGCGAATGATAATAAGGGTTCGTGGTGTTGACAAATTTTCTTTTCTCACACTCATGTATGGCTGGAAGTCATCGACACCAACGACTGTGTACCTTTCTACAGTTTAATTGGACGTATACACTCGACAGCACAGATAGTGACAAATCACAGGTTGGCATAATACATCATAGTACAGTGGATAAATGGTCTTGCAATGTTACATGGGCACTCATGTAGAATAATTGTATAATGGACTGTCAGTAGCCAAGCACTCAGTATCGCCCATACATATATATCAACTGACTTCACTGACTGAGCACGTCAGCTTATAAATAATATTTCAGATGGCTTCTAGACCTAATCTCGTCTAGCGACGATTCTCCAACATAATGTTCAGCACATATTTTTCCATATAATAATATTGAACCGCTAGCAATGGGTTCTCATGTGTAGCAGTGATCTCTGGACTAAACAAGCGATAATACGGGCATCCCTTTTCTCTTCTTGAAAGTCACTACATGTTTTGGTTCCAAGATGGCTTCACTCGTGAGCTGTCACTCACGTTTGGATACAGATAATGAATCTGTCCTAAAGTTAGTCATTCATTAAATCTTTCATTGCTCTGTAGATTTGGTCATGAACAATTGACTGCATTCTACAGGGTATAGTGCTGCTAGGAATCGAAGTCGTTTTCATCGAGTCAAATATATTCTCTTAGACATTCAAATCGTACCTATCGAAAATGGTGGCTTCGTACGAGAGTTCAAAGAGTATCTTTTATTACCTTGGTTTTTTTCAGAAATATGAATTTGCCATTCCTTGGTAATAAGAATGAACACTGGGGTAAAGCATACACGATAGGTCTAGACGACTATCACTTTCCCCACAAATACTGAGATCACTTTTTCCCCGGCGACAGGCCGACATAGAAAACACAGTCCCTATCGGGACGAAGCCAAATCACACCACACTCTAGCGACACATCCGCCGAATAGCCTTTGACCTCCCTAGAGACAACAGAACATATAGTTCGACTTAGATATGTAAAGATATACAGATATAAGACAGACTCGTCCTACTCAGACAAACAATACACATAAATTCAGGCCATAGATATTCTGAAGCAAGAACAATCTATTACTACCCAAACAAAGAATAAATCGCAGAAAACTGGATTTATCCGCGGAGTTCGATCGAAAGAGTAACAAGAGGCCGACCAAAAACAACTTGGCTTGAAGGCGACTGTGGAGGCTGCAGATGCAAAGATATGAACCAGAGTTGGGGCACTGTAAGATGGATGGCCGCCGACCGAGCAAAGTGGAATTCGAATTTGTTGTTGATACAAGGACGCCACAGGCCGTAAATGGCACTGAATGCCTTTGACCGGTCGGCGGCTAAGGATCAAAGAAGAAGATGCATTGTCGTAGATTTTAGATAGGTATTTAAGATAGATAGGTCCCTGCCCTGACTAGAACTGGAAAAGTGGTAATCTCAGTAAAGAGATAAGGTAAAGAAATAGATTTCCACGAGTGAATTATGGTGGAAAGTTAATAAGTCTGTCCCTGGGATTTAGAAAGATACTTCTAGTCCAAGCCTATCTTACGACTGAAATTTGGTTTATCCCAAGGACAGTTTTCCTTTTTTGTATATTATTAATATATATCAACCACCTCACTTACACACACATCACAGATTAAGTGACGACAATTAGACGCACAAACGGGAAACTCATATTAATGGAGTAGGGATATTTGGGAACGAGCTGACCAACACACAGGTAATTAAAGTTTTATAGTTCAGTTTATTTTCTCATAAAGATAACCGTACAAAAACATTTAATATCAAGATAAAAAAATACAGACCAAAAAAATCCATAACTACAGAAATAATACAAGAAAATAGACCCGAAAGTGTCAGATTCCCACTGTTGAGACAAGAATCCCGTTAGAAGAAAGAATTTTAACCCCAAAAGGACAAAAGATTAGCACTAGTGGTAAAGAGAATAAGGGGACTATACTGTAAAGAACAAAGTTCTAATGGGATTCTATTCTGAAAAAAAAATAACAGTAACTAGTAAAACTAAAAGAAAAAAAAAGAAAAACAAAGTGCAGTACAAAGCTTTATACGTATTAAAAAAGAATTTACTCATTCCTTCTTTCTCTCTCTCCAGACAACCCGTGGCCACGTTCAATTCGTTCTTACTAATTGTTTGATTAGCAAAGTCTGGGAACAATCTTTAGGATACACACAGCAAATAAAAGGGTTTTATTTTGGCAAAATAAAACCCGAGCTCCTCAAGAGTGACTGATTAAATGCCTCTTCTTCGGGGGAACAGTTTACTTCGTTACTTGTTATTAGGATTTCTGCGGTAAGTAAAAAATTAACAGTGCTCACAGTGTCAGTAAGCTTGGGATTCCCAATTACATAAAGGAATGTCCGGTATGTAACTTCTCTCAGTATAAATAATTCCTGTGTCAACACCCCAAATGATCGATAGTCGGGAAATGTTAATGTTTTGATTATTTCGCCATAAAACAGGTTGAATGTATATGAAAATTGGAAAAAAAAAGAAATCTGGATAGCTATAGGTCCAGGTTACAATTTATTCATGTAATTCTTTTTTGTTGGTACCTCTGCCTCTTTCTGGTGTAAACAATAGAGGCCAAACAGGTCAACCCTTGAAGACCCGATATTTATATAAGAATGTTCTTTTTGTACTGTTCCGGACTGTAGATTCCGTTATTCTCAGATTCAGGGTTTAGGCGTAGGCTTAGGCCCACTGGTAGTTTTAGGTTTGTGACCCGTACTATATTTTAGGGAAAGAAAAATACAAACATTTATTCACAATATTAGTATCTATCTTAACCCCGCGCAACGTTATAATTTATTATCCATTTCGATTTATAAGATTTTGATTAGAAACACACAAGTGAGAAGCTTATCTATCGGTTCATTATTAAACCCGTGAAATAAATTCTAGTCATTTACAAAAATTGACTACATGATGGATAGAAGATAATATTTTATATTTTCCGTCGGTACACCTATTCCTTAGTGGCAATTTACTCGTCAATTTAAAATATCTCCCTTACTACTGGTTACTAGCAATTAAATGTGTAAATTTATTGGTTACAGTCTGGAAAATTATTGCTCTCTATATATATTTAATCTGCTAAGACTGAATTTGTTAACAAACAGTAAAAAAATCCTAGTGAAATGATAATGAACGACAACTTTAAACAATTAAATCACTCCAAAAATAATAGTAAATATAATTACCGCAACACAGAAAAAAAAACGAATAATAATCTCCCATTCGAAACCCCCACTAAGAAATCCAACTAACTAAGACAATGGTCTTAAAGATATCCGACTCTAGATAGTTTTTTCTGCAAAATTCTGTGGGGCTACTAGATAAAACTGAGTTTTTAAAAAGCTGGGTGTAATAATATTATTCAAATGGTAAGAAAAGTCGCTTATCACTTGCTAGGATTTCATGCCTTATCGTTTTAGATTTTGGGGAATTCTTCGGTTCGAATGCCTGAATCAATGCTATATTATTACAGGCTCGATATGCCGGACCCCGCAGAATTCGTCCAACTAGAGAACCGGATGTGCTTTGGATATAGCATCTTCATCGCATGTTAGCTAATTACTTTCCGAACAAACGGATTGGGGGGGGGGTGGTAACTGGTTTGAATTTATCTCCCCTGTCCCTCATCCGGAATTAAAAATCCCACCTGAACCAAATGTAAATTACCGAAAAAGTACGTCTTAACGATATCGCCCGTGGTAATTACCGGAAAAAAGTAACGTCCCTTAAACGTATCCGCCTTATGATTTTCTTCCATTTAGCTTATCTACCCCCCTCTTCTCTCGATTCGTGCAATCATTAGGTCTGTAATGTATAACCATTTTGCCCTTATGTCTTAAATAAGACCAATAGAGAAAACGAAAAAAAACAAATAGGGCGGGCTACAGTTTTAATGAGTTTTGACAAAAAGAAGTATTAGGAAGGTTCGGGAAGGATCTTTCGGGACTTAACAAAAACGTGCATAACCTAATAAGGAAAGCAAGGTTAAGTGGAGGCAAAACGTGGTGTGAATATAGATGTAATATATATTTTCCATAACTCTGTCACCATTTGAAGCAATGACGACGAGCATCATCTAATTAGAAAAAGATATTATTCTAAGCATCAACGCTCCGGTCAATCCACCAAGCAATTCTTGTTTGCTTTTGCTATTAGATATGACGCACTCATAAATTGCCAAAGGTTCCTAAAATTGGGGTTTGTGCAAACAAAGCACATTTTGATGGGCCAGCCATCGAGGGATGTCCCCCCGAGAGAGCTCATAAAAGCAAGTTACCTTACTTTCTTTGACCTTTAACCTTCTTTGCTCCCTTAGCTGTCTATAAATAACATGAAACACCAGTTTTCCCTCCAAAAATCGAAGCCTTTTTGTTTCATCAACCTTTTGGGGATAGGAGGCACAGATGTACCTCAGGGGGTAGAACATGCTATTCAATGAATAGACACAGTAAGGTTGATATGGTTTTTTCGCTCCAAAATCAGAAAGGAGTAAGTTGGAGAGGGGAAGAGTCGGGCGAGGGTGTCCGGTTAGATGAAGGTGATTAAGGGGTTGGAGTGGGTGGTGTGTATAGAGACGCCT
>JAMPIV010006454.1:0-38376 GCA_024509875.1 Oreohelix idahoensis
AAATAATTACGTACGGAATCAGTTAAAGCATTTAAGTAAGCGCAATATAATCATTGGGTTACAGCATTTAAGTAAGCGCAATATAATCATTGGGTTAAAGCATTTAAGTAAGCGCAATATAATCATTGGGTTAAAGCATTTAAGTAAGCGCAATATAATCATTGGGTTACAGCATTTAAGTAAGCGCAATATAATCAAATGAGAGTGGATTGAGAAGGGAAGAAAACCGCTGCCGTTTGGTAGAAAATATTGAGGAAATCAGTGAATAGGATCACAAGGCAGTCCTTGTTCTGGGATCCTCAGGGTTAGATAAAAAGATGGAAACTTAACAAGGACAAGGAAACAAATAAAAGATATTTACGGACTGAATAAAGGAGACGCGGAGAGATTTTGAACAGATGACTTAGACAGGATGGTCATGAACAGATGGCTCAGGACAGAATGGTCATGAACAGATGGCTTAGGACAGAATGGTCATGAACAGATGGCTTAGGACAGAATGGTCATGAACAGATGACTTAGACAGAATGGTCATGAACAGATGACTTAGGACAGAATGGTCATGAACAGATGGCTTAGGACAGAATGGTCATGAACAGATGACTTAGGACAGAATGGTCATGAACAGATGACTTAGACAGAATGGTCATGAACAGATGACTTAGGACAGAATGGTCATGAACAGATGTCTTAGGACAGAATGGTCATGAACAGATAACTTATGACAGAAAGGTCATGAACAGATGACTTATGACAGAATGGCGATGAACAGATGACATGACAGAATGGTCATGAACAGATGACTTAGAATGGTCATGAACAGATGACTTAGGACAGAATGGTCATGAACAGATGACTTATGACAGAATGGTCATGAACAGATAACTTATGACAGAAAGGTCATGAACAGATGACTTATGACAGATTGGTCATGAGCAGATGACTTATGACAGAAAGGTCATGAACAGATGACTTATGACAGAATGGTCATGAACAGATGACTTATGACAGAATAGACATGGACATATGACTTAGAACAGAATGGTCATGAACATATGACTGATGACAGAATGATCATGAACAGATGACTTATGACAGAATGGTCATGAACAGATGACTTATGACAGAAAGGTCATGCGTGAATTGTCCTGAAGGCTTATGTTCCACAGCACTGGCCTCTCGCGGCAAAGGTACCGAGTTCGAAACACGGTAGCGTTACTTTCCAGTCTACCCAGCTCTAAATGGTATCTGCTGTAACAGATGGAGGACTGGTTACGGCATCAATTCAAAGTATGTAACCGCCTATTGCTGTATTAGGTGGCAGGTGGCAGATGGCAGGCCTAGTTATATTACCATTAAGATACTAATCTCTTTTGTTATTATATCTTCCAAGTAAGTTACTAGTTAACTGGTGTACTGGCCATCACCGCCAGAGATGACAATTCCTGGATGAGATATGGTCCTTCTTTTCAACCCTTGACTCGTTCTCTTCCTTCTCCGTTGTTATATAGTGACTAATCGTATAGTGGATTTCATAATGACTATTGACCTGGCATACAACAACAACCCTCACAGATTGAGCCCAACTTGTGTGGTATCCATCAAAACTTGTTTATTTACATGTAATTATTTCCTTCAACAAGGTGAGGCATACAGCATATATCTCTTTTACAGTTACTTCATAATTGCCTCAAGTACAACTTCTGACTTATATACATATATATTCTACTTTTGAAACAAATTCATATTAAATCTAATTGGCTTATTCCTTCCGTGCTTCAAACCTTCCCCTGATTTGTCTAAGCACCTCAATAACTCCTTGGAACTTTCATTCCCTTCTGACTAATCCTGTCAGGTTCATCTCTACTACCATTCCTGTAATCTGAACGTACTTCATACTCAGAAGTCAATGCTTAAATACATCTGCAGAAGCATAAATATACTTACATGAGAGAGCACATGAGTAATTTCATGAACGTCAAGTTCTCATTCTCTCACTCGTCGTAATTATCTCTGACGACAACTTACAGTTCATTTATTCTGAGTCCGCAGTAATGAACTTGTTTCTCCTCTTGATACTCATTGTTTAGTCATTCACTCATCTAGAGTTAAAGCCCAGTTTGGCTATCAGGCTGTTATTCATCTCTGTTTTCTTCTTTCTTTACTCTTACGTAGTCAACTGAGTTATCCACTTTACAGCATCTCATCTTGTGACTTCTGCAACATTTTCAATTCATACTTATTGTTCATGTACATAATAAGTGAAGAGCATACTTACTGTCAACACACTGAATCCTCACAAAATTTCACTTCCTACTATCACTGTTACTACTAAACTTCTACTTCTTAACCACAGCATGATTTAATCTCCTGAATATTACTACAACTCATGCTATATCTATATGACTTCAGAGAAAAACTTCTGTACACCCACAGAATTAAAACTTGAGAGCTCTGCAATACACATCTTGCCTCTTCAGTTTCTCAAACCGCTCTGCTCTAATGACCTCTGGTCATTCTTCTCTCGTACCCTTCAACCCGTACTCCTGATTTGCTGTTCTAACTTGTTTTTCTGTATGCTCATTGGTTGCGCCTCTGATTTACAACTCACGACAAAATACGCACGTTCTATTAATCGTGAGCCGAGTTGATACTGAACACTTGTCTTATTTATTTGGGTGGGTTTGAAAAAAAATCGAAAAAAGGTGATTCGTCTTACGAGGACAAAAGACAAAGAAAATAGTCTACGTTACGGCCACAAGGCCTTCGTCAGGAAAGGAAAGAAAGTGAAGTCTAGATAGGACACATAAAAAACTTAATAAAATAATAAAATAAAAACTGGGTACTTCCCTGAAGGCAAGAACCGAAATTCGCTGTCTTGTTGAAGAGCGCGTGGCTGAACAGAAAGCGACTTCCGCCGCCGGGTGTACACAATACATACTGAAAAACTAAAAAAACGAAACCGGACAATAAACTACCCAACGGGATAAAAGTGGGGACTGGAAATAGAAGAGGACAGAATGAGTGGGAGATAAATAAATATGAAATTAAAAAATGTATATGGCATACAAATAGAAGAATAGGATAAGAGTGGAAAGAGTCAAATAGAGCAAGAGAGGAAAGGGTGACCTCAGACAAAGGTGTGAAAAGTGTTGAGACCGGCTGGTTTTAGACACCCCATGCGGTGTATAAGACGGTTCTCAAGCTGTTCTCGGCTGGCAGTGTCAGAGGAGCAGGATCGGATCGCTGTGACCTGGATGTCGATGGGACCATGGTGGTCAGGACCATTGAAGTGTATGGCAACTGGTGTGGACTTTTGCTGAGCGATGTCATTTAAGTGCTGGCTGAATCTGTCCCCAAGTCGTTTGCCTGTTTGGCCAATATAAGTTTTGCAGCAACGTTTACATATGATCGTATAAATGACATTGCGCGATTCACACGTGAAGCTACTAGTGATGGTGTACGTAGCCTTAGGAAAGGACACCTTCTGGGTTGAGGTGACATACTTGCACGTGTTGCATCTTGTCCGACCACAGGGTAGTGTGCCAAAGTGAGTGGCATTCTCCTTTGGGAGACGGCTGTGAACAAGAAGATCCTTCAAGTTCTTGTCACGTCTATATGCCACCAAAGGTGCTTCACTGAATACTTCTTGGGTCACAGGCTCTGCTTGGAGGATAGGGAGGTGGCGGAAAAGGATCTGTTTGACAGTAGTACTATGAGGGTGATGGGTCAAGATTAATTTGACTCTATCCGAAGTGGATTTATGGTGAGGTATGAGGGCCTCCTGACGACAGATGGGGAGCACACGTTGGAGAGCAGAGGTGAGAACATGTTCTGGATAAAGTCTGTTACGGAAGAAATCCAACATCTCATTTGCTCGTAAGTGGAAGTCATCGTCGTCTTGGCATAAACGGCGGAGGCGGAGAAGTTGTGAAAAAGGAAGGGAGTCACGACAGGCCCGAGGATGAGAAGAGGTATACAGGAGGTAGCTGTGGGCATCGGTCGGCTTGTAGTATACTGAGGTATTAAGGCCGGAGGGCGTGATAGAAATAGTAATGTCAAGGAAGTTGACAGAAACTGTGGAGACGAGGGAGGTGAACTTAATGGTGGGGTGAAAGTGGTTCACAAAGTCGATGAAGCGGTGTAAATCAGTCTCAGACATATCTGTGAGACCTATGCCATCATCGATATATCTGCGGTAAAACCCAGGGAAAGGATCGGAGTATTGTAGCCATATCTGATGCTCCAAGTGGCCCATGAATAGACAGGCATAGCTGGGACCCATCTTCGTTCCCATGGCAACACCACTAATTTGGTCAAAAAATTGACCATTGAATTCAAAGGAATTCAGGTTAAGGACCAGTTCAGCAAGACGGAGAAGGGTGTCAGTGGATATAGAAGGGCAAGTGCGCTGATCCAGAAAAAAAACCGAAGAGCACGGAGACCATCAGAGTGGGGAATAGAGGTATACAGAGAGCAGACGTCTAGCAAGAAAAGACGGTAGGAGCGGTCTGCTGGGAGTCGGATAGAGGAGAAAGTAGTAAGAGCGTGATTGGTGTCTTTGATGAAGGAGGGAAGACTCTCAACGATAGGCTGGAAAATGCTGTCGAGGAAGTCAGAAATGTGTTCAGTAGGACAAGAACAGGCTGAGACAATAGGTCTTCCAGGGTTTTCGATCTTGTGAATTTTGGGGAGCATGTAGAATACAGGCTTGCCCAAAGAGCTGTCATGAATCCTAAGACGAGATGCCCCGGGAGGAAGATCATTACTATTAATAAGCTGTTTAATGGTGTTGTGTACAATGCGATTGTTAGAGACAGTCGCATCGCTGGTCCTAGACCTGTAAAAAGAGCCATTGGTCAACTGGTTTTTACCTTCACTTAGGTACAAGTCTCCCTGATCTTATTTATTTGTCACCCTATTTTTTTCCGTGAACGGTTTTGAACGTTCACCTAAACTTTGGCAATTTATTTATAATGCCTGGGCAAACCCTACGGTGCCATACTTTAAGCATTCATATAACTTTGCCAAAAGCATAAACATGCTTGGGCAAACCCTACGGTGCCATACTTTAAGCATTCATATAACTTTGCCAAAAGCATAAACATGCTTGGGCAAACCCTACGGTGACACTGCCTCTGCTCTTGAGTTAGTGAAGTCTCTAACACTACTTTCCCCTACAGTAGTATCCATTATGGGCCTACCATTACCTTTTGTGTTCCATGGGGAGCATATGTATAATTACAATGAACAGGTGCAAATCTTACATTTGTACTTTGTTCCATAAACTTTTAATTGCAAAGTGAGATGACCTTGGTCAGAGTTACGTGTATTTATTTTGTCTTCTAAGCTGAGTTAAAAATATAGCCGATTTCTCATTAGGCCAAACAAAAATTCATAGAATGAGAACTATCCTGTGTAATAAATCCTTGTCACTGGTTACAAGAAGAGGGGTCATTAAGTGTTCAATTGAACCAATTTTATATTATGGAAGCGAGTCTTGCACATTGAGCATACACCTGATAAAATTACTGGAGGTCATAGACATGATATTTCTAGAAAAATGATGAAGAACCTCAGGAATACAAGAACTACCTGTCAAGATTCCTTGAGAAGAGCTAATGAATAAAGGGATATAATCAACGGACCAAAATATGGCGGGAAATAATTATGATGTACATATTCTGTTGCATGTCCTGAATACGTCACTAGTTCTCCTGTGGTCACTTATCTGGTTGTATTGCTCGTCAAGCTATTGAGCAACCCGTCGAAAAAGCATGATAAAAAGGGGGAAATAAAATCAACATGTGCTGAAAGTTGACTATTTAATTAACAGCTGCTTTATCACAACACGTTTTGTAAATGTACGGACATTTAAAAAAAAATCTTGCTTTGGTACATAAATAAGTAAAAAAAATCTTTCCATTCTGTCTCCGAATACTTTTTTATAGGATTATCGAACTTGAACGACTAAATCGACAGAGTTACTGTAAGTATAACTATCTCCATTCTTTATTCATACTCACCCGAATTACAAAAAGGGAACAATTTAAGAAATTATGTCAATAATCAAACAAATACAATTGCGTTGGAAACAAAATGTGCGTTGTTTCAACACGTGCGCAATTTCATTCTCACACGAAAACACACGCCATGAAGACGATTGCAACTCTGGTGGGGAAAAGATGGGACACATTTTGTTACGGATGCATACGGAAATTCTATGGATCAATGCGCACTATTTCAAGTGTCGTGCAATTTAATGCAATCGCGGATTTTTACAAAATTGTCGAAGCAATGTTTCAAATATTAGCCGTAAATTCTTGCAATCTGCCCACACGCAGTCTCACAAATTGAGTGAGAAATTAACAATTAAGTACATCCCGTTGCCACAGTCTATTTTGTAAACAAAATACTTGGTAATTTTTTAGGTAATTTTTTGCTTAAGGGAAAGTCATTATTGAGTTACTTCCCTTGAAAGTTGTGCCGTCTCTTCGATCGAACTCCGCGGATGAATCCATTTTACTGCGATTTATTCGTTGTTTGGGTAGTAATAGATTGTTCTTGCTTCAGAATATCTATGGCCTGAATTTATGTGTATTGTTTGTCTGAGTAGGACGAGTTTGTCTTATATCTGTATATCTTTACATATCTAGGTCGAACTATATGTTCTGTTGTCTCTAGAGAGGTCAAAGGCTATTCGGCGGATGTGCCGCTAGAGTGTGGTGTGATTTGGCTTCGTCCTGATGGGGACTGTGTTTTTTTTCCTATGTCGGCTTGTCGCCGGGAAAAAAGTGATCTCAGTATTTGTGGGGAAAGTGATAGTCGTCTAGACCTATCGTGTATGCTTTACCCCAGTGTTTATTCGTATTGCCAAGGAATGGCAGAATCATATTTCTGATACCAAGGTAATCAAAGATACTCTTATGAACTCTCGTACGAAGCCACCATTTTCGATAGGTACGATTTGCATGTCTGAGAGAATATATTTGACTCGATGAAAACGACTTCGATTCCTAGCAGCACTATATCCTGTAGAATGCAGTCAATTGTTCATGATCAAATCTACAGAGCAATGAAAGTTTAATGAATGACTAACTTTAGGACAGATTCATTATCTGTATCCAAACGTGAGTGACAGCTCACGAGTGAAGCCATCTTGGAACCAAACATGTAGTGACTTTCAAGAAGAGAAAAGGGATGCCCGTATTATCGCTTGATTAGTCCAGAGATCACTGCTACACATGAGAACCCTTTATTAGCGGTTCAATATTATTATATGGAAAAATATGTGCTGAACATTATGTTAAAGAATCGTCGCTAGACGAGATTAGGTCTAGAAGCCATCTGAAATATTATTTATAAGCTGACGTGCTCAGTCAGTGAAGTCAGATGATATATATATGTATGGGCGATACTGAGTGCTTGGCTACTGACAGTCCATTATACTATTATGCTGCATGAGTGCCCATGTAACATTGCAAGACCATTTATCCACTGTACCATGATGTATTATGCCAACCTGTGATTTGTCACTATCTGTGCTGTCGAGTGTATACGTCCAATTAAACTGTAGAAAGGTACACAGTCGTTGGTGTCGATGACTTCCAGCCATACATGAGTGTGAGAAAAGAACATTTGTCAACACCACGAACCCTTATTGTCATTCGCACATTATACACTCAATCCATGTCTACACACCACTGCGTAGGTCAAGTTGACATTCCATACACTACAGTGGAGCAAACAACACCATAGAGATCTTATCAACTGATGATGATGATGTCTGTCTTCCAAGAAAAAGAGACGTTATCAGTCAGGTATTACCCACCGTCACGGATTACCTACCATCAAGTATTACCCACCGTCAAGTATTACCCACCATCAAGTACTACCCACTACCAAGTATTACCCACCATCAAGTATTATCTACCGTCATGTTTTACCCACCGTCAAGTATTACCCACCATCAAGTTAATACTCACCGTCAAGTATTACTCACCATCAAGTATTACTCACCGTCATGTATTACCCACCATCAAGTATTAACCACCATCAAGCTATTACCCCCCGTCAAGTATTACCCACCGTCATGTATTACCCACAATCAAGTATTACTCACCATGAAACTATTACCCACCGTCAAGTATTACCCACCGTCATGTATTACCCATCATCAAGTATTACACACCATCAAGCTATTACCCACCATCAAGTATTACCCACCGTCAAGTATTATCCACCATTAAGTATTACCCACCATCAAGCATTACCCACCATCAAGTATTATCCACCATCAAGTATTATCCACCATCATGTATTGCACACCGTCAGGTATCACCCGCAGTCAAGTATTACCCACCGTCATGTATTACCCGCCATCAAGTATTACCTTCTTCTTCTTTGATCCATAACCACCAACAGCCAAAGCAGTCAGTGGCCATCACGCCTGGTGGCGTTTTGTAGGGCAGCAACAAATTGATTCCACTTTGCTCGGTCGGCGACCATCCTTCGTACAGTGTCCCAACTCTGGTTCATTCTTTGCATCTCGGCTTCCACAGTTCTCCGCCAAATTGTTTATTTTCGGCCTCTCTTTTGCTTTCCCTCGGGGGTCCATAGTATAGCTGTTCTTGTGATTGTATCAGGGTCCCTTCTGAGGATGTGGCCAACCCAACTCCAGCGTCTGCCAGCTATGATGGTGTGCATGTCCTCCTGGTTACTCCGAATAAGTTGTTCTTGGTTGCTGATGGCGTCTTTCCAAAGATTCGGAGAATTTTCCTTAGGCAGATTGTGTGGAAGGAGGACAGTTTCGACATTTCCTTCTCTGTTACTCTCCAACATTCCGCACCATAGAGAAGCACAGAAAGTACACAGCTCTCATACAGTCTTAATTTGGTGTTTGTGCTGTACTGGGAAGACTTCCAAATGTTGTTGAGAATAGCAAAGGCTGTTCTCGCTTTATTCATTCTGTTGTTAATGTCCTTGCTTGTTCCGCCATCAGGTGTTATTATGCATCCTAGGTAAGTAAATGTGTCTGTCGGTTCTAACTTCTGGTTCCTTTTATTGGCTCAGGAATGCCCACATTTAGTGTCATAACCTCTGTAAAAAAAGTATTACCTACCATGAAGTATTACCCACCGTCAAGTATTACCCGCCGTCATGTATTACCTACCGTCAAGTATTACCCACCATCAAGTATTACCTACCATCAAGTATTACCCACCGTCAAGTATTACCCACCGTCATGTATTACCCACCATCAAGTATTACCCACCATCAAGTATTACCCACCATCAAGTATTACCCACCATCAAGTATTACCCACCGTCATGTATTACCCACCATCAAGTATTACCTACCATCAAGTATTACCCACCATCAAATATTACCCACCGTCATGTATTACCCACAATCAAGTATTACCTACCATCAAGTATTACCCACCGTCAAGTATTACCCGCCGTCATGTTTTACCTACCGTCAAGTATTACACACCATTAAGTATTACCTACCATCAAGTATTACCCACCGCCAAGTATTACCCGCCGTCATGTATTACCTACCGTCATGTATTACCCACCATCAAGTATTACCTACCATCAAGTATTACCCACCGTCATGTATTACCCACCATCATATATTACCCAGCTTCAAGAAATACCCACCGCTTTGTATTACCTACCGTCAAATATTACCCACAATCAAGTATTACCCACCGTCATGTATTACCCACTATCAAGTATTACCCACCATCAAGTATTGCCTACCATCAAGTATTATCCACCATCAAGTATTACCCACCATCAAATACTACTTACCATCAAGTATTACCAACCGTCAAGTATTACCCGCCGTCATGTATTACCTACCGTCAAGTATTACCCACCATCAAGTATTACCCACCATCAAGTAGTACCCACAGTCATGTATTAACCATCGTCAAGTATCAAACAACGTCATGTATTACCTACTGTCAAGTATTACCCACCATCAAGTAGTACCCACCATCAAGTATTACCCATCATCAAGTATTACCCATCATCATGTATCAAACACCGTCAAGTATTAACCACCGTCAAGTAATACCCACCATCAAGTATTACCCACCATCAAGTATTACCCACGGTCAATTGTTACCCACCATCAAGTATTACCCATCGTCATGTATCAAACACCGTCAAGTATTAACCACCGTCAAGTAATACCCACCATCAAGTATTACCCACCATCAAGTATTACCCACGGTCAATTGTTACCCACCATCAAGTATTACCCATCGTCATGTATCAAACACCGTCAAGTATTAACCACCGTCAAGTAATACCCACCATCAAGTATTACACACCATCAAGTATTACCCACGGTCAATTGTTACCCACCATCAAGTATTACCCATCGTCATGTATCAAACACCGTCATGTATTACCCACCGTCAAGTATTACCCACTATCAAGTATTACCCACCATCAAGTATTACCCACCATCAAGTATTACCCATCATCAAGTATTACCCAATCGTCATGTATCAAACGCCGTCAAGTATTACCCACCGTCAAGTGCTACCCACCGTCATGTATTACCCACTGTAATGTATTACCCACCGTCATGTATTACCCACCGTCAATTGTTACCCACCATCAAGTATTACCTACGGTCATGCATTACCCACTGTCAATTGTTACCCACCATCAAGTATTACCCATCGTCATGTATTACCCACCGTCAATTGTTACCCACCATCTAGTATTACCCACCGTCTTGTATTACCCACCGTCATGTACTACCCACCGTCATGTATTACCCACCATCAAGTATTACCAACCGTCATGTTTTACCCACCGTCAATTGTTACCCACCATCAAGTATTACCTACTTTCATGTATTTGTCAATAATAATTTGCTGTTGTTCATGTCTTGCCATGACTGACATCGACTTCTGCTAATCATCATTCATCATACTTGAGCTCCCACAGTAACATAGGCCGTCAATGACTGTATACCAAATCTTCATGTCTCGTGCCATCATACTTGATGTAACATAGGCCGTCAATGACTGTATACCAAATCTTCATGTCTCGTGCCATCATACTTGATGTAACATAGGCCGTCAATGACTGTATACCAAATCTTCATGTCTCGTGCCATCATACTTGATGTAACATATGCCGTCAATGACTGTATACCATATCTTCATGTCTCGTGCCATCATACTTGATGTAACATAGGCCGTCAATGACTGTATACCAAATCTTCATGTCTCGTGCCATCATACTTGATGTAACATAGGCCGTCAATGACTGTATACCAAATCGTCATGTCTCGTGCCATCATACTTGATGTAACATAGGCCGTCAATGACTGTATACCATATCTTCATGTCTCGTGCAATCATACTTGATGTAACATAGGCCGTCAATGATTGTATACCATATCTTCATGTCTCGTGCCATCATACTTGATGTAACATAGGCCGTCAATGACTGTATACCAAATCTTCATATCTCGTGCCATCATTCTTGATGTAACATAGGCCGTCAATGACTGTATACCATATCTTCATGTCAAGTGCCATCATACTTGATGCAACATAGGCCGTCAATGACTGTATACCAAATCTTCATGTCTCGTGCCATCATACTTGATGTAACA
This sequence comes from Oreohelix idahoensis, assembly GCA_024509875.1. Taxonomy (NCBI): domain Eukaryota; kingdom Metazoa; phylum Mollusca; class Gastropoda; order Stylommatophora; family Oreohelicidae; genus Oreohelix; species Oreohelix idahoensis. The sequence goes on from JAMPIV010006454.1 coordinate 11,650, forward strand.
TAGGCCGTCAATGACTGTATACCATATCTTCATGTCAAGTGCCATCATACTTGATGCAACATAGGCCGTCAATGACTGTATACCAAATCTTCATGTCTCGTGCCATCATACTTGATGTAACATAGGCCGTCAATGACTGTATACCATATCTTCATGTCTCGTGCCATCATACTTGATGTAACATAGGCCGTCAATGACTGTATACCATATCTTCATGTCTCGTGCCATCATACTTGATGTAACATAGGCCGTCAATGACTGTATACCATATCTTCATGTCAAGTGCCATCATACTTGATGCAACATAGGCCGTCAATGACTGTATACCATATCTTCATGTCACGTGCCATCATACTTGATGTAACATAGGCCGTCAATGACTATATACCATATCTTCATGTCACGTGCCATCATTTAGAGATCTTTCCATGTATTCCCCATTCCTTCGCTACTGCAAGGCCAATGATATTTGTTCTCCTTCCCCTCCCCCCTCCCCCCTCCCTATAAACTCAGTTGCGCTCATCGGGATGACATGATAGTTGCAGTACTTAATCTGATTTTTTTGGGGTTTTTAAATGGACGTTGTGCCTCGTTTTGGTTAAGCTGGCCTTGTTAAACCTAGGCACACGGTCCTTCCGCTATATGAGGGCGCATGTCCAAATATTGAAGATCTTGTCGTGTGGTGTTTGATTATCTGAACTCACAACATAATTCATGCACATAATTTCAAGTTATAAAAGATGATGGTTATGTTGTTGCAATAGCTTTATAATAAGTTATTTAGAAACACTACTTTCTTTTTCTGCTCGTCTTCCCGTTTATCATGAACATCTTCTTGTTCGTTTAACTGTATGTATATGGGGAAATGCTGTTTTTCTTAAAAGGGATTTTTTCAGTCATTGTTTGATGTATTTAAATTAGAAGTCAAACTAAGTTCATCATTTACATTTCAATAAAGAAGGTAACGCCGTTTGCTGTGTAACAGAGCCAATCATTAATAATACATTTTGCAGATTTATAACGAACTTTACCGGGCACGTTCGTCTGTTCGCGGGCATCAAAAGTGTTAGGACTTCGATGCCTTTAGGGAAGTACCTAGGTTTTATTTTTATATTTATTTAGGTTCTTATGTGTCCTATCTAGCCTTCACTTTCTTTCTTTTCCCTGAAGAAGACCTTGTGGCCGTAACGTTGGCTATTTTCTTTGTCTTTTGTCCTCGTAAGATGAATCACCTTTTTTCGATTTTTTTTCACACCCATCCTATGTATATGTTAAAAGATTTATATTTCTTTTACCCTTCACGTTTGTTTTCTCCTCGTGTTTTGTTTGAGGAATTTATCATTATTATTACTTTGATGTTATTTTAAAATTTCTTTTTGCAAAGTTTCCAGCTTCTACTTTGAGCCGTGCTTACATGTAACACATTGTTCAAACTTCACTTTCTCTTCCCTACTTCCTATTCTCTTTATCTCATTCTAATCCAGAAAATTACTTTTGTCCTCATCCCCGCAAACTGAAGAACCGGCGGCCGTGAAGTCAACATTGAATCAGCCGCTGTTTAAGACTAATCTACATGATCATTCTGCGGCACTAAGACACCAGAAACGTTGAGATGTTATTATACACAAGTGTCCACAGTTAAATGTCATGGAGACAGAGCGTTTTTTGTTGTTGCTGAAACAGCTACTCTCGTTTGCCGTGGAAGTTCAATAGGCAAGGGCTTAGGAGGTACAAGTTGAGAGAAAAGAGATTAATAATTATGCTGCAATGATTAATTACTTGATTCCGTACCATTCAGCTCTCTGTGGAGGACATGCCTTCAACAAATTCTTGCTAAACCTTCTTGACCAGTGTCATCCATTCGAGATCTTTCTTTGATATTTTTTTTATTACCTTCACGGACGTATCTAAAGTACACTTCTCCAAACGTTTTGGATATCCTAATTCTCTTACAGTACACTGGGTTTTCCAGATCAGCATAGTGACTTGTAATGTTATCAACTACTGATCTCAGTGTGTGTCCTATCCAAATCCAGCATGTTCTTCTCACACCTTGATCCAGTTTATTTGACTAGTTCCTTCCATAAGTTCCATATTGATGATCTTTTTCTACCATTTCAATTTTTGTGTATACAATCACTCGTTCATGAAATCACTCGTTCATGAAATCACTCGTCCATGAAATCACTCGTCCATGAAATCCCTCGTTCATGAAACTCTGTAAATTCCTTTGATTGTCCTTTTAATTGTTCTTCATGTTTCAAAGCCACAAAATAAAACTTCCCTGTCATCTGAGGTAAACATTGTGTGCTTCCAGAATTCTCCTTAGACATCCTTCTAACCTCTGCCTTCAAAGAACGTTGCAGAAGAAGCAATTTGCTTTCTAGTGCAAAGTACGTGGCCATTAGAGTTAGCATGAGTACAGTATGCCATAAGTAGATTCTAATTGTTTCTTTTTATAGCGTTACTTTGCCGTGAAGGCAGTCATCTGTTGTTGAAATTATGAGTTCTCAACTTCTTTCAAAAGAAGGAGGTGTGCATTCCCTCGTGAGCTCGCATCTGTATATCTCATGGTTGTCATGTACAGATGGATAATCATCATATGGGATATATATATATATATATATATATATATATATATATATATATATATATATATATATATATATATACATTTGCGATATCAGTATGCTGTTTATTACTCTTTGCTTTAAACAGATGCACAATTTTGGGTTACAGTACTGCGTTGTTCTCATTTTGTGGCAATAAAATCTATTCTACGTGAGAGCTGTGTTATACAACATACACAGAACATTGAATACTTTAATGAACAACACAAACATGACAGCCAATGTGTTGACAAGGTAAACTTCTTCAAAGCAATGCCTAGCTTGTGTGGCTTTTTCAAAGTCTTTACTAAGACTGTGTATGTTGATTTAAGACTAGATCTTTTTTCTGTTATAAATCTGCAAAATTGATTATTAATGATTGGCTCTGTTACACAGCTAACGGCGTTACCTTCTTTATTGAAATGTAAATGATGAACTTAGTTTGACTTCTATTTTAAATAGACCAAAGAATGACTGAAAAAATCCCTTTTTAGAAAAACAGCAGTGTTTCCCCATAGTGATCAGAAATGTCTTTCATGAGGGACAAATGGACAGTCCGTACAACAACCCTCGGGGTCTCGGAAGCACCTAACAGGTTTATGTCAACCCCCACGTACACTGATATATCAATTAGGCAAATTACAATTGGGGCACTTTAGAAAAGATCTCATCCAAGGATCAGTTCCATCTAGACCGGGCTGAATGTAGACTGAATTAATGTCATTACAGAACAGATGTCACTCGTGTTCAGTGCTGGAGACACGTTGGAGGTCTTCTCTTGGTGACACGTCTTCTGAAATGTTGCCGGGTTATTCTGAACGGTCCTCTAAAGCATGAATGATGAAGTAATAACTAGAATTTACGCAGCTCAGCAAACAACTTCTCCGGGCGGTTTTCTTACAGCTCTCCCGCCAGAGGTATAATTTCTTATCATTAAAAAAAAAAACAAAAAAAAACTAAAGAGAATTATACTGATATGGAAGAGCAACCGCATAAATATGTTATGTGCCAGAGGAATAAAATATGTTTCCAAAGTTTAAAAAAAAAAAAAAAAAAAAAAAAAACACAAATATGTGAGTGGCCGTGTACATAGTTGTTCCTTTGGAAACAGGCTATACTCCAACAAGACGGAGGAAGCACAGACTACCCCATAATTTTATATTTTATGAGAAACAGAATATAAAAAAATTATAGTGTCACATATTTAGGGTAGAGTCGCTTCTACACGCTATTTCTAATAATTGGGTGATTTCCCCTGACCAATCGGATAGCTCAGATTTACCCCGGGGAATATAGAACAGGACGCCATCTGGCAGTAGAATGAAAGAGCGCAACTCAAGAGGTCGTATCTGGTCCAGCTCTACATATTTCTTAGTTTGAGGAAGTCAACTTCAACATTTATTATAAAATGTGCATTTCAGGACATTGAGTGGTTTTATATTTCTTACTTGCGTAAGTAGTGACTATCATTCAATGTATATTTTGAATAGAGCTCCCAACCCTAGTCGCAGCAGAACTAGGTTCGAGGATTTGAGTCAATTTGAAAAAAACTAGTCTTACACCTCAAACCGTGTAGAGCAGAAAATATCCTTGTGTTGGAAAGTATTTAGCTCAAGGAATACTTATGATGATAAAGAAAACAAGGACAAATCTGAAGAGATGGGTAAATGTCGTCGAACCTAAGATAAGACGGTAACTTAAAGGAAGGAACACGGTGGAATGAGAAAGTTCGCCATATTTGACAATTGAGTAGGCCTATGAGACAAAGATGCAAAAAGGGATTTTTGCATCGATGAAAGCATCTGATGAGATTTTAAAACTTTATTATGCTTATTATTGTAAAAATGTTCTGAATTCCAGACTTTGTTGAAATTTTAAGTTTCATGCTGAAAGATATTAAAACTCCTTTTTGCATGTCCAAAATCGAACGCTGTTTGATCCTGTAAAAGTTGTAATTACGCTAGCGCGGCTCCCTAAAAATGTTCTGAATTCCAGACTTTGTTGAAATTTTAAGTTTCATGCTGAAAGATATTAAAAGTTTTGCATGAAATCGAACGCTGTTGAAAAGGTGAATTACTACAGTTTTGAGATTAAGCTAAGAAATCTATCCATTTCAATTAAATTCGCTACATCAACACCTAAGAGAAGAAAATCGAACCTGGTAACACAAATTTAGGAGAGAAATCTAGATCTCTGGTGATTAGGCCAGTTAAACATCTGCTCTCTGTAAAGTAAACTGAAAATACTGCATATACCGGCACTGCCACATGATGGTAATATGGTGCCGTTCCAGTCCTAAGGAACACCTGCCCCGGCCACATGATGGTAATATGGTGCCCGTGACCACTTCTCTTTGATAAAGCGAATAACTAGCGATCATAGACCATGGACGATTTACTACATAATTTTCAACAGCTTGGTGTGGAACAACAACAACAACAACCACAGAACCAACCCGTAAATACACAACCACTGCAGCCCCAGGACAGACAAAATATGGAAGGACCAACAATAATAGCGCTACGGCAAATTACTGAAACCCTACAGAAAAATGACAACTACGCGAAATTCACACAGGTTAGATCCATTGTTCAGCCGTTCGATGGAAACAAGAAAAAATTCAGAAGATGGTTGTCCGACATGGAAAAATTTGCGGCACTAGCAGAGGCAACAACAGATGAAGAGAAAAAGAAAATCGCTCTGTTAGGTTCTGATTCGTACGTGACTGATTTTTTAAGAAGGAGGTCCCAGCAGTACCCCACAGAAACCTACGAGTCCCTAAAAAAAGAGCTCACCCAGAGATATGGGGAAATCATAGACAAAATGCATGCTTGGTCAGTCCTTAGAAGCATGAAACAGGAAAGAGATGAATCGGTACAACTTTTTGGAGATCGATTCCTCAATATGGCAGAAGAGGCGTTTTGCGGAGAAATCCCTACCACACCTGATGTAGAAATACAGTTAGTGGGGATATTTGCCGATGGCCTTAGAGCGGAAAATATCAGAAGGCATCTTATTAGAAAAGACACCAAGACTATTGCTGAAACAATCCAAGCAGCAATACAGGAGGAAAATCTTCACCGAAGGTTCCAACAAAGAGCAGGTAGGGAACCCCGACCAGAATATAGGGACTATGATGAGCATGAGCCTATGGAAGTTGACCATACCAGGAGGCAATGGACTCGCCCACGACAACGAGATGATAGGCCCCGCAATTATAGACCCCCCACACAGAGGCAAAACGACGTCAATAATGTCAGTACAAACGGATGCTTTACATGCGGTAGGCTCGGACATGGTTACAAGTCCTGTAGAGCAAATTACAATCATGCACCATTCAGAAGAGGAGGTTACCAACCACAACAACCCGCACCACCCCCACGTGATTACACCAGAAATCAGTATACCAGAGGCGCACCTCAACCCCTCATGCGTCAGGGAAACGGCCGCGCCACTCACTAAACAGGACCGTTAGTGAGGGCCACAATCACAGAAAATGGTCCAAAACAAAAGAAACAACACAGAACAGAAATTGTCAAGTGGGCCCATCCAGTAAAATACAATATGAAGAAATGCTACATGATGGAACTAAAATACATCCGGACCCCAGTTCCTGCATCATGTCTATACAGGGCCAACAATATAGGGCACTGGTAGATACAGGAGCATCCATCAGCCTTATTAGGTTCCAGCTGTTCAAGAGGATCCAACACTTAGTACGATTTCAACCGTCCAAAACACACCTAGCTTCAGTCACGGGACAAAGACTAAATTCAGTTGGGACAGCATGGCTAAAATTTTCCTTAGGCGAAACAAATTTTGAACACCCATTTGTCATTACTAAAGGAATGTCTAGAAATCTTATCCTAGGGAGAGATTTTTTTAACAAACACAAAGTTCGAATATACTATGACCTCCAGAAAATCAAAGTCAACAATACATACATAGATCTCCAGGACGATATCCACATAGCGTCTTTGGTAAGGATTACAGCTCCCATAACGGTGGCTCCAAACTCCCTGGTCATAGCAAAAGGCAGAGTAAAAAATTCTGAGTACATAACACCAGGGCAATCAATTCAAATACAGCCCCTAGCAGAAGAAAGCATTATTGATGACCCATTGTTGCAAATTACAGAGGGAATTGCTGAAGTCTCGAAGGCTAGAGATTTCCCCATCATGATATTGAATATGTCAGGAAAAACTACCACTATAAATAGAGGCACAATTGTAGCACAAGTGGATACGTCAACGATAAGACAGACTAAAACCAATAGAGACCATCCACAAATTGTCTCAACCACCCCCACTGGACATAATGCACGAAATCGCAGCACAAATAACCATAGTACATGGAAAGTAAACAGTTATAAGGCTTATGCAGAAAAAGGCAGCAACATCAGTCACAGCTATGTTACACCACAGCATACCCTACCCAGATGGCAGAAACGAACCAGTCCATACATAAGAAGAGAAAGGCCACAGTATGAAAATGACTATAATTACTCATTCTTGCGCCCCAGCACACCAAGAGAAAAGATGAAGTGCTGTATATCACAGAGTAACAGAGAAACAGAAATTGTCTTGCCAGGAGGATATCCAAAGCGACAAGACAGTGATACATGCCCCATGGAGTATCAATATAACTCAAAAACAGGTGGATATGATAAAGTCCCAAAACCAATTGAAATTTCCGAAGAAAAGGAAGAATTCTTATATGACTATACCACAGGAGGATACTATAGCAGCAAAGTTGGAAACAGAAAGAATGAAAAATTTTCGCCCAGGGAAAGAAGACAGCCCTATAGCACAAACAGAAGAAATACAGTAACGTACGCGGATAAGCGCAGTTACGGCAGAAATAATCAGAAAAAATGGCACAACAACGACTACCCCAGAAATATAATAAGAAATGAATATACAGTAAATGCAGTGACAAATGGAAATGCACACAGCACATGGCAGAGGAAACAGTACCAAGCACAGCCCAATGAACGGCAAAGAACTACGCAAAAGAAAGCCACATACCAGGAGCAGAGATTTTCACAAGATGCAAGAAAAATGTCCCAAAATTATGGGAATGAAACGGAGGCATCAAGACAGACCAGAGATATCATAGCAGATCATAAATACAGAGAGAGAATAGCTCAGTTACTTGCAACCCTGAATGCCACAGAAGATAATAAGCAACGTTTGAAAACGTTTGTAGAAAAGCACCAAGATGTATTCGCACTCAATGACATGGAATTAGGCAGAACTAACACTGTCACAATGGACATTCAAACAACCACAGAGGAGCCAATACATATGAAACCCTATCATACGCCCTTGAAAAATAGAGAACTCGTGGAAAGGTCTATAAATGAAATGCTACAGGCAGGAATCATCGAAAGATCCCGTTCCCAATGGTCCTCACCCATAGTGATCGTAACAAAGAAAGACGGCTCCAGTCGCTTTTGCTGCGACTACCGTGCCCTTAACAAAATCACAAAAGTCATTTCCTACCCCCTCCCCAGGATAGACGATCTACTTGCGACGTTAGGAAAGTCTACATACTTTACCACACTTGATGCAAGGTCAGGCTTTTGGTGCATCCCCATGACACCTGAGGCAAAACAGAAATCCACATTCTGTTCACATATGGGAAGCTTTTTTTGGAATGTTATGCCATTTGGTCTAAAAGGATCTCCAGCAACATATATGTCACTCATGGATGAAGTGTTAAAGGGTCTACATCCATTTGCCCTGGCATACATAGACGATATCCTGATACATACCGCAGGCACGATGGAAGACCACCTCCGCAAGGTTGAAACAGTGTTTGATAGACTCAGGCATCACCAAATAAAGTTAAAACTGTCGAAGTGTGAGTTTCTAAAGACAGAAACAAAATATTTAGGCTTTGTCATCAATAGACATGGCGTCAGACCTGATGAAGATAAAGTCAAAGCCATAAGAGAAATGCCTAGCCCCAAGACGGTGACAAACACGCTCATTTATTGGTACAATAGGGTACTATAGGCGCCACATCATCAATTTCTCCAGAGCAGCAGAGCCTTTGATAGCCCTTACCCGCAAGTATGCACGCTTCAAATGGACAGAAGACTGCCAGAGATCCTTTGAGTATCTAAAAAATGCCCTAACCACCATCCCACTGCTTGGACATCCAGATATTTCTCAGCCCATGATACTATACGCCGATGCCTCAGATAACGCAATTGGTGCATGTTTGGTACAACCAGTACTAGAAGATGAAACACCCATCCTACCAAACATTCCCAATGAGAAACCCATTGCATTCCTATCCCACGCATTGTCAAAGTCACAAAAACGGTGGACCACCACTGAGAAAGAAGCATATGCTATTCACTATGCAGTACAAAAGTTTGACTTTTATGTCAGAGGAACTAAACTCATTATAAGAACTGATCATCAACCTTTGGTTAACTGGCTCACCAAAACACAAGAACAGCCAAAGAAGTTACAGACATGGGCAATGAATTTGCAGTCCTACGACACCACTATCGAACATATCCCAGGCGAAATGAACACCTGTGCAGACCTCTTATCCAGGATTAAATATGATGATGAAACTGAAGTGAAAACAAATAGAGTCAAAAATGATGGCACATCCTCAGAGATTGACGATAATGCTAAAGAAATTAATGAAATTACTTCATCAAGTCGAAGAAGTACCTCAGATTCTGCCACTCAAGTAGAAGAAGAAAGCCAAGATATGTTTGACATGAGAGTAGAACAAGCGAAAGATGCAGAAATTGTCAAGCTGCTCACATACGTGAAAGAAAACCCAACAAAAAGTAAAGATTTTACAGTACACCCAACGGATGGAGCTCTATACTATATTGATCAGAAACAAGAAGGGACACTAAGAAAAGTCATTCCAGCACATCTAGTCCCAGAAGTATTGCTACAGTTTCATGATAACAACGGGCACATGGGAAGAGACAAAACAATTGATGTCATAAAGAAAAGGTATTATTGGCAAACTTTCTACAAAGACATTACAGAATATGTAGCCACCTGTAGAACATGTAAATTGAGGAACATGAAGCCACATTTAATTCCCCTTCAAGAAATGCAACCTTCCCATTACCCCATGCAAACAGTAAGCATTGACTTATCAGGTCCTTACCCACTCACCCAATCAGGCAACAAATACCTCCTGCACATAGTTGACCAATACTCTGTTTGGCCAGAAAGTTACCCACTCAGTGATGCCACATCGCAGTCCATCACGCAAATTTTTTTACAAGAATTCATTCCCAGGCATGGCTGTCCAAAACGAATCATTTCAGACAACGGTAAACAGTTTATCGGTAACCCATTTAAAGCCACCTTACACCAGCTGAATATTGAGCATACTACAACCACTTATTATTGCCCAAATGCAAATGGCAGAAATGAACGCATGCATGCCACCCTACATGATATTATTAGCAAATATATCAAGGGGAACCACCAATACTGGGACCTATACATTAACCAAGCTCTTGAAGCCATCCGAGTAAACGTGAACGATACCACAGGAATGTCACCCTTTCTCATGCTATACGGAAGAGAACCAAACTTTCCGTTAGACAACCTACTTCGCCCACAAAGAAAATACATGGGAGAAGACCCCATCGAAATAATCCTTCAAGAAAAGTATAAAGCTCACCAGATTGCACAACGAAATACGCAGAAGGCATTTCACAAGAAACAGAAACAACATGATAAATCAGCCAAGCTACCAACGTACAAAATAGGAGACAGAGTATACTACAAGAAACATGTACGCAGTTCAAAATTCGATGACCGATGGTTAGATGGCTACAAAATCATGAAACAAACTACGCCTGTAAACTTCATTATTTGGAATGAAGAGAAACAACACCAAACAAAAGCTCACGTAAAACAAATCAAAATTGATAATCACCGGCCCATTCCGCCTCTGACGACAAATACAAGACCAGTCAGAAAGGCCACCCTAAATTATAATCCATCCAGCACAGATTCGTCTGACATATCAGAGTCAGAGACGACAGACTCTGAATTTTACCAAGACGACCACATACCCAGACCACCCACAGATGAAATACATCGAGCAAGACAACAACGAGACTCGTCCGAAAGCGAAGAAGATATCCCACCACTTGAATTACGTAATAGACTACAAGACAGAGACCTGCGCATTAGAAATGAAGAAATCATGCCACAGACGTCACACGATGACAACAACCAAGCACCTTATATCCACACTCAAACTTACTCCCGCAGTGATAAATCGTCAGCTGATACCTATCACACCCCCAGTTCAGGCAGTTCTAGTTTTAACACTAGTGAAAACCAAACACTGCTATACCACAAGAACAAGATTGCTCGTTCAAAACAATCAGATCCTGAAGAAACTATACCCAAGCAGATTGTTGAACCATATACCAGCAATCTTTATGGAGACGAAACAGAACAAGACATGAGAGAAGACAGTGTCAACCCCAGCACAGCTTTGTCAGACCCCAACGAACATAATGACAGAAAAATGGTAGAATTATATGAACAAGAAACAGACATTGATACAGCTAGTTCTATTGAAACCAGTGATGCGGATAGTACATTATTTGTACCAGTCAGCTCCAGTGTCAAACGCGCCTATAAAACAGAATCAGATGACTCAATCCCTAGCAACAAAATTCCGCGTATACAGCACAACTATATCAGACGAAAGATTCTGAAGAAACGCTATAATGTTCCAAAACCAAGCCGAGAAGTGTTAGCCTCATCTCAACTAGTCAAAAACAACAGTGTGCAAATTACTGTGCCCATTGTAAACCGTGCTAACGTTCAGCACAACCAGGTCAGAAGAAAAATCAAGGCGAAACATATACCTGCCTCAAAACCAACAGATGTTCCAGCCATAAAAACCCTAACCACAGTGAAACCATCACCGCAATCAAATGATGTTAATCCAGCACCGCATTCGTCAAGGTCCGCAGTGTCCCAACAATCAGCAAATGCAGTGTCGTCGCCTATCACACCCGTCACCACTGCTACTCAGTATGATTCTCGCCTAAGCAGTCGGGAAATTGCAATGTTGGAGTTGGCGAAAGAATTCACAAGGCTTTTCTAAAAACACGCCCAGGTGTTTTATGTGTTCGCAAATCCGAACACGGTCAACGCATATGTGAAAAAACCTTTTTTAACAATGTACTAACCTTCCCATGTACTTTATTTTCAGTTTTTGACAGTTCAAATGACTTGCTTCCAGACTAAGATGTCAAAAGCCCCACTGAAAAAACTTTTTTCCAGCCTTAAAATACTGATACATCAAGACCAATCAAGGCCAGCCCACGGAGGATTTTCATTAGATAGCATAGTGTTGTGAAATAAAAATAACAAAACAATTGATAACACACGGTGTTACGAGTTTACAGACACCCTCATTTAGTTACAGACATTTTCTTAATATTTAGAATGTTACACAACCGTACCTATAACACATGTGTCATACTATTCTGTTGTAACATTCATCTCCACTTTTGTAACTGATCATATTCCACGCTCCATTCACCAGCATTTTCATGCAGACACTTTACACCAATATTTTTTTCTTACCCCATACTAATATTTCTTTGATCTATATTATGCTAAACTCCTTTATATCTATCACCTTGATCAATCATACTGTTCCTACTATGACATCTCTTAACAGCACATAATTCATACCCAAAACCAGTATTGTATGTTATGCTATTTTTTCTCCACAGGATTATTTATTTTCAAATGTACATTATTATTTTAGACCCAGATGTATATTAGTACTGTCAAAATTTTAAACATTCTCCTAAAGAGATTTCATATCCCAACCTTGACTCTCTATAATAAGATTTCCTTCACCCCACTGTTACAACATCTTTAACTTACTATTTTTCCATTCCACTATATTGAGACGACATTCTAGACTTGTGATTTTTTCAATCCCAATCATATTCATTCCTTGGAATTACAATCATGTTGTAATCAGGAGATCCTTGATGTACCCTTTCCTCGCCACTTATTGACAACAGACACTGCTACAACATTCACTCTATTCTAACCTAAACTATTACTTGCAGCCCTATTGGTTAGGATTTACTATTAGAAATGTTGATAGTATATCTAGTGAATTGATTTTTATCATTCTTTAGTACTTGTGATACAAACAGAAAAAGGAATCACAAGAAAACAGAAAAGACATAAAAGAAAAAAAACAATTAGAATGTTTTTTTTATATAAGATGCTATATGTTTATATGCCACCCTCACACATTTTGATGATGATAAGACAATATTGTAAAACATTGACTGCCCTGAGGTTAGCAGCTGAAGAAGAAAATAAATAAATCACCCTATGCCACTCATACCCCCACCAGCTTGATCCCTGATACTCCAACAATATTTTGTTGATATCACAAGTACCCCAATGACATTTGCGCATGCTGATTTTCTGCAAATGAAGAATCCCTTGAGAGCATTAGTATATGCTAACCCCAGATTGAACAAATTGCACCTATTTGTTGATGATGCCTTTGCCCATGTTAAAGAAATAGCATTTGCACATGCTGACCTAGCAAATGAAATACCCCTTTACAGCATTTGTATATGCTGAACCCACATTGAATACCCCATTACCACATGATAACCACTAATGACACATGAGATGAAGAAGCAACAGGTTATGTATGATGAAGATGACATTTTATATTAAGGTGAAACTTTATGTTGTCACAGCTGAGATTTTGTTGTAATGTTTATGCACAAAATCCCCCACATTAACATTGGAGGAGGAATAATCTTAGTCTTTCGTGGTTACGAGATAAGACAAGGATATAATAGAATATTTGATGAATACCATGGACATGGAACAAATCAGAGCAGATGATTGTTGCACATATGAGGACCATATTTGAAGTCATTATTGAAGGATTATCAGTAGACAAGAGACACAAATGAATTATGATAATCCCATGGAACCACAGGTACTAAGGACACAAAATGGAGATTAAATAATGGAGAAAAAAAAAATAATGACTGAATAATTGCTATGCCCAGAGGTAAAGGAAATAGAGATACATCCGCATTTTTGGAGAAGATATCTCTTTGATTTTTGCACATTGCCTTTGTAATATGAACATTGTTGTATAACAAATGACTATTCCTTATCACGAATTACAGAATGTTGTAAGATAGTTGGAATAAATTGACAATTTAAAATACTCATAACATACCCAGAATTACAGGAGAGAAAATAAATACATGATTGATGAAAGTGGACACACTGAGATTTGCTCACCCCGAGGATATTGGATAAAAAATAATGTTATCCCAAGGACAGACATGTCACAGATATATCATGGAGATATTATGACAAAAAAAAAAAAAGAATACCTAGATTGGAAATGCAGCAAACTTGGTCAAGGACACCATGAAATAGACCCCGCTCCACACTTAAGATAACTGACGGATGAGATTTTTGAATTATAAGTACCATAAGTCACCCATCTGGCTGTAGTCAGCGGATGTTACAGGCACCACATAACTCTGACTAACCCTCGACCAGCGAAGGCAGAGTTGGTGTCGAAATTTTGCACATATGTAAAAAGACATGTTTTTGTTCATGTTTTGGTAAAGTCTAGACATTTATGTTAATGGTTCTATAAATGATTAGTTGATATATTGATGATAAATATTCGCAGATATAGTACATGGACAATTAATAAGGATATATTTCCAGTACAGAATAAGAGGAATAGGAAGGATCCACATTTTAAATATTGGAGCACCATGAGCGATGAATTGGACTTATAAAGAAAATGGAAATGGTACACTGTATGCAAGGATAACCAGAAATAATATGGATAAATAGTAGTCAGAGTGCCAGGAACTTTGTCTTATAAGAATATTGTAGATTCCTCACGATCAATTGAATATTTTTTCTTCCTTTCTATGTCACATTTTTTTGAGTGATGACCCCAAAATTTTTTTTTCATCTCATATTGTCAAACAGTTCTTACATCTCAGTTGATAGTTCCATAAATAATTGTTTGATGTGTTTTGCATAAAGGTATTGCTAGATAAGGTACATAGGGAGTTACTAAGGATGAATTCTCAAGATAACAGGAGGACTAGAATGGATACAATGATATTGGAACACCATAAATGATACATTGGTGTTATGAAAAAAAAAAAAAAGGAGACAAATATAAATTGTATACAAGGATGCCTCGAGAGTGACAACATGGATACATATTGTCAAGAGTATAAGCAGTTGTCTTAACAGAGAAAATAAAGTAATACGGAACCCAATGTAGAAAATTCATGATGATTTGGAAACTATATTTTCCTTTTCCCTTATATTTCATAATATGATAGTAACACATTCGTCTGTTGGTTGCTGAATAATTTGATGTTTGAAAATTGATGTATGGTAAGTCAAAGAAGATCTTTGAAGAATAAATATATATATAAAATAATATTTCTAGGGAAGAGTTCAAAAAAAAAAAAATACTGTATTGACAGAAAAGAAGGAATGATTAGAAATAACTGACTAATGGACAGGATCACCACCAGACGCACGGATATTGGAGACAAACATCACATATTTTGAAGAAGAAAAAAAAATGTAATATAGAACATTTTTTCTACAGTGACGGACTTAGAACGAATTTATACACTTACCATTTGGAAAATGTCAATAACCAGAAACATTCAGATAAATAAATAAGGATAAGCCATGAGGTTTTAATGCTTTTATTGTGAAAAATGATTACTTATAAAAATGATGCTAGTTATATTATCGTCTGATAAATATGCATATTATGTCTAGAGATGTTTTCTACATGTAATAATGAGCAAGTGGCTCATTCACTGAAAAAAAAAAAAAGAGAACATGATGAGTACCCATGAAAACATTGGCTATTCTATGAAAGTGGATTGCCATTACCATAGGAATTAGAGATTTTGGACATTTCTTGGAATATTGCAGAGTACTTGGGAAATAGAATAAATAAGTACGCCAGAAAAAAAAAAGATTTTTTAAGTACTTGCAGGCTTTTAATATGGAGCAAATAACAGGAACAGAAAAGAGATAACACCCCCACCATATCTAGGAGAATGTAATCAACTATATTTTTGAATGAAATGTAATAGATTATGATAATCCAGCCAAGTTCTGCAAATAAGATAGTTTATTGTTCATTCCCCAGTGTTGCCACTCGTCACATTTTTTTTTAGTGATGACCTTATGATTGTTTTGCAGATTTTGTTGGGCAGTGTTGCCAATTTGTAAATTTGGTGAAAAATATTATGATGTGATGAATAAGTTACACTTTTTGAAGTTGATGTCCACTACTAGTTTTTTTACATAGCAGACGACCTCATATAGACATAGGACCCCAGTATAGGAATTAAATTAAATTTTTTTGGAAATATTTTTGGACTTAGAAAAATTTTTGAACTTTAAATTTTTCTGAAAAATTTTTTTGAACTTAGAAATTTTTGGGGATGAATTTTTGTTATTGATAGTACTCAAATGTCTCCCTACGGGATACATTTGCGGAGCCCCGGGATCTATATGTGGCCGTGTACATAGTTGTTCCTTTGGAAACAGGCTATACTCCAACAAGACGGAGGAAGCACAGACTACCCCATAATTTTATATTTTATGAGAAACAGAATATAAAAAAATTATAGTGTCACATATTTAGGGTAGAGTCGCTTCTACACGCTATTTCTAATAATTGGGTGATTTCCCCTGACCAATCGGATAGCTCAGATTTACCCCGGGGAATATAGAACAGGACGCCATCTGGCAGTAGAATGAAAGAGCGCAACTCAAGAGGTCGTATCTGGTCCAGCTCTACTACATATTTCTTAGGTTTGAGGAAGTCAACTTCAACATTTATTATAAAATGTGCATTTCAGGACATTGAGTGGTTTTATATTTCTTACTTGCGTAAGTAGTGACTATCATTCAATGTATATTTTGAATAGAGCTCCCAACCCTAGTCGCAGCAGAACTAGGTTCGAGGATTTGAGTCAATTTGAAAAAAAACTAGTCTTACACCTCAAACCGTGTAGAGCAGAAAATATCCTTGTGTTGGAAAGTATTTAGCTCAAGGAATACTTATGATGATAAAGAAAACAAGGACAAATCTGAAGAGATGGGTAAATGTCGTCGAACCTAAGATAAGACGGTAACTTAAAGGAAGGAACACGGTGGAATGAGAAAGTTCGCCATATTTGACAATTGAGTAGGCCTATGAGACAAAGATGCAAAAAGGGATTTTTGCATCGATGAAAGCATCTGATGAGATTTTAAAACTTTATTATGCTTATTATTGTAAAAATGTTCTGAATTCCAGACTTTGTTGAAATTTAAGTTTCATGCTGAAAGATATTAAAAGTTTTGCATGAAATCGAACGCTGTTGAAAAGGTGAATTACTACAGTTTTGAGATTAAGCTAAGAAATCTATCCATTTCAATTAAATTCGCTACATCAACACCTAAGAGAAGAAAATCGAACCTGGTAACACAAATTTAGGAGAGAAATCTAGATCTCTGGTGATTAGGCCAGTTAAACATCTGCTCTCTGTAAAGTAAACTGAAAATACTGCATATACCGGCACTGCCACATGATGGTAATATGGTGCCGTTCCAGTCCTAAGGAACACCTGCCCCGGCCCTATCTATCTATCTATCTATCTATCTATCTATCTATCTATCTATCTATCTATCTATCTATCTATCTATCTATCTATCTATCTATCTATCTATCTATCTATCTATCTCTTTCTCTCACTCTCTATCTATCTATCTGTCTGTCTGTCTGTCTGTCCGTCCGTCCGTCCGTCCGTCCCTCCCTCCCTCCCTACCTACCTACCTACCTACCTACCTACCTACCTACCTACCTACCTACCTACCTACCTACCTACCTACCTACCTACCTACCTACCTATCTATCTATCTATCTATCTATCTATCTATCTATCTATCTATCTATCTATCTATCTATCTATCTATCTATCTATCTATCTATCTATCTATCTATCTATCTATCTATCTATCTATCTATCTATCTATCTATCTATCTATCTATCTATCTATCTATCTATCTGTGTATAAGTCTATCCGTCTGCGTATATGTCTGTCTGTTTGCATGTCTGTGATGATATCCTTCCTACAATGTGTTTATCTCTTAGCCTAACTTTCTTTATATGGACGTCCAGGTGAAAACATAAATCGTATGTCGGTATAAAGATGGAAAATATTTATGTTACTTTTGAACTCTTCATAAACACAGCATTTTACGGAGAGAAATAAATCGCTACACAGAATGAAGATACAGGAAGACCAAACAATTTAATTCAAGAGCGGAAAAAAAAAAACATATTTTGATAATAATTATTTGAAGCTCAAAAAGTGTAATGTCCGAAAAGATAAATAAATGACAGGCAAGAATTATGCGATTAACAAATCGATAATATTGTCCTGATATTTTAAGGACTCCGTGTGTGGGTCTCTATTGAGACAATGAAAAAAATAGCATGGCGTAAAAGACAAGTTGGATGATGTTGTGGATGAGAGACACGTAAAGATGGAGGAAAGAAATATAAAATAAAGGTATCACTAGGGAAAAGTGCAATAAACAAACAAATAAAATTACGGAACAAGAAAGATAAAATCAACACAAAAATATTCAACAAACAATAAAAATCCAAAAGAGAAAATGATATAACAAAGCAATGAAGCGAAATTCCCGTTGTAAGATCACCACAGTCTTAGAGCTTCTGAGTTTGGTGACTAGAGGGTAAAGAAGTTACAAACGATAACCCAGAAAATAATATATTACTGTCCTTACCAGTTTACATGAGCCACTTTATTTATTAATATACACAGAAGTCTATTTCAGATACCTGTGTCGTCTAGTTCACTTCTGACACTGGTAGAGGAGAAATTTTCAAGCTATCGTAGATATTTTAATTTTGTCTTTCCCAAGCCAACAAATTAATGCAAAAACTATGTCAGATTTTTGCAGTGTCTAGTTTACTTCTGAAAAATGGTAGTGTGGATATCTTTTCAGACATTATTAATGCGGAGATGTCCCGTAAAGTTCCCATGGGTATCTGAAGAGATAAAGAAAGAATAAGCCTACTGTACCCTCAAAGCATGTCCTACAACAGGGCACGTCATAAACATGCTGTACCATTAGGTATGTCCTACAACAGGGCACGTCATAAACATGCTGTACCATTAGGTATGTCCTACAACAGGGCACGTCATAAACATGCTGTACCATTAGGTATGTCCTACAACAGGGCACGTCATAAACAGGCTGTACCATTAGGTATGTCCTACAACAGGGCACGTCATAAACATCATGTAAAACAATTTGGCACATAAATCATTGCTGCAAGAGTACGTGAATGCTTGGTGGTGGATTCTGGGAAGGTAACCGGCTGCAGTGTAAGGAACGTCAAAGGAAGAAGAAGAAGAAGACATTGTTTTAGCTTGATCTTTCCCAAGCCAACAATTTATTTCGAATACTAATTCAGATATCTGCAGTGTCAAGTTGTCTTCTGATATTGAAAGTGTAAGTGCTGCCATATCATAGGGAAACTTATGACCCTTTTAGAATTCTTGTGCCAGTCGTTTGTGTATTAGGAAAATTAGAGAAATATTATAATAATATAAAAATCAAAAGCAGTTATTAGAATGGCCGAAAACACATCCAGTCACAAGGTAAAATACTATGAAAAAGTGCCTTTTTCTGCTTCTTTCATGTCTGACATTTCTTAGCTGATATAGTGAATTAGTAGAATCATACGTATACCTTGGCAGCAATATATGCACTTTTGAATGGACAGACAATGATAGCAAAATAAGAAAACAAAAGGCCAGAAGGATCTTCCGTTGCACTGGGAAACATATGGAGATTAAAAGAAATCAGGTCCAACACAATAATCCTATTGTATGGCGCTGAAACATGGAGAACAGCAAACACAACAACCAAAACGTACAGACTTTCATACATGGATGTTAGCGTAGAATAGAAGGATTGAAATGATATGACAAAATCAGTAATGTGGAACTGATGACAAGAACCAGACACATGACAGTGACACAAGAGATGAGAAGAAGACGCTGGAGATGGATAGGACACACATTGAGGAAACCTGTTGATAGCATTACAAGGTAGTCCTTGTTCTGGAATCCCCTGGGTGAGAGAGGCAGAGGTAGACCAAAGAACACGTGGGGAAGAGAACTGGAGGCAGACATGAAGGGGATGAAAAAGACATGGAAAGAACTTGAGCGGATGGCACGTGACAGGAAGTCGTGGGATACATTTGTTTAAGGACTAGGCTCGTTGAGGTGTTCAAATGTCAAATAAGAAGAGGAAGAAGCAGAAGTGTAATTTGTCTCCGAGTTTTATTTGTTTTTGTTCCTTATTGTTCCACTTGGGCAGGCCATGGAAAAGAGAACAGGAGACAGACGTGGAAGGACCTTGCGCAGAACAGGAAAGCTTGTCCGAAATTTATGAAAACCAATGCTCCGTAAGAAACTGTATACTACTGGGGTAGAGGTCCAACCTTCTCGTGGCATTGCATCACCAGCCAATTAGTGGGTCTAGTGTGATCTCCACCAGCTAAGCCCGCAGAGTTGGGGAAGTCTTCTGGGAGTTGTAATAAAGCCCAAAACCCCATCCCCGAATTTCTGCAAGGGTAAAAAGGTGAAAACTAAAATTTGTTGGGGTTCAGAAGAAAAATAAGAAGTAGGGTCATTGTAATGGTGATGGTTAGATTAGAATTCTCAACACATGTGTATAGTTCTTTATTTTGTAACAAAACTACAAATAATACTTTAGGTGGTTCAAATAAAGAAAATATTACCCAGCTGTAAATGGGTACCTGAATCTACTCATTGAGTTAGGAAAGGAACAGGTAGCGAGTGAGAGAACTGATCACACCCACCTCTCGATGCTGGACCTAGTATGGTGAAGTCTAACACTTCACTCCCCTACGGCAGTATCTGCTATGGGAGTACCTTCACCTTTTACTTAGTCCTGACCCAACAAACATCAAAATAATTAACTCTTTGGTGCTTAGTCTACAACCAACAAAAATCAAAATAATTAAATATTTGTGCTTAGTCTACAACCAACAAAAATCAAAATAATTAACTCTTTGTGCTTAGTCTACAACCAACAAAAATCAAAATAATTAACTCTTTGGTGCTTAGTCTACAACCAACAAATATCAAAATAATTAACTCTTTGGTATTCAGTCCACAACCAAGAAACATCAATCTAGACTGTGATTGCATTAATGCATATCTGACAATAGAAACATGTCAACAAAATTATTATGAAAAAAATTACGACAACACAGATCAAACAGATGTATTAATTGTGTAATTGTTCCGCAAACGACATCATTTCTGGGGTGCAACCAAATTTAATCGGGGCAGGCCTCGAGGGGCGCAAATTGTTTGTAAATGATATCGCCAAAAAACAGAGAGGGCGTTTGAATGGACGAGAACTTGTTATTATCTATACTTATGGGAATTCGAATCGAAAACTGCTGGTAGGCCTATAATATGATTGGTGGCTTTGTTGAGATATCACGTGAACGGTAGGAACAGGGGTTAGAAAGCGAGCTGTTGTCGCACGATCACACATTTTTTTTGTTTTTGTTTTTCGACCGAAGCAGAATAGTTCAGTATTTGTGTCATATTATTTTCACATTGTGTACAGCTGTTGAGTATATGTGTTCTAGAGGGAGCATATCTTGGATGGCAGATGCTCTTTATATTTTTTGAGCAAATTATCTGGGACCTGACTGTTTATGTACAGAATAACCCGAGAGTGAACGAATCTTTGGTCGATTTTAAGTCCTCGGTTTTTGAGCTGATCATGTGATAGGAATGGGACATAAGGATTGGTTGAAAGAATTAGGTTAGAAAGTTGGCCGGAATTTTGAGTCACTGAATGAACACCTTGACAATGAGTAACATTTGCACAAGGACAGAGCGAGAAAGAGAGAGAGAGAGAGAGAGAGAGAGAGAGAGAGAGAGAGAGAGAGAGAGGGGGGGGGAGAAATTTTAAAGAAGGCGTCTGAAAATTCACCCGTATGTTACCGGGTCCCGAAGGGAGGCATAGAATAATAACACTGTACCCTATCAAGCAATTCGAAAAAAAGCGACTAAGGATTGTTGGGCATAGCAAAACTTTTTAAAATAAAAACTTCAACAAACACCATGGATACGTTACTATGAAAAGGCATTTGACAGTGGAGACAGAGAATCACTATGGGAATTGATGAGGCATTATGGAGTTCCATGAAGATCGTTAACTTAATAAAGAAGACCTATGAAGACATGACATGCAGAGTTTTTCATGAAGGACAACTTACAGAAACGTTTGGGATTAGAACGGGAGTGAGACAGGGATGCCTTTTGTCTTGATTTCTTTTCTTGTTGGCAATAGATTGGGTTATGAAAACATCGACATCACACAACAGAAATGGAATCCAGTGGAATCTGACTAAACAGCTTGATGATCTGGATTTTGCAGATGACTTGGCTCTTCTATTCCATAACCCTAATCAAATGCAAGACAAAATGAAAATACTCGATGAGAGGTCACAACAAGTGGGTCTGAAAATACACACGGAAAAGACAAAGATAAAGATAATAAATACAAGAAATAATAACAAGGTTGAACTTGAAGACACACCACCAAAAGATGTAGAATCGTACACACATCTTGGCAGCAATATAGACCAAGTTGGAGGGACAGACAAGGATATCAAAATAAGAATACAAAAAGCAACAGGAGCTTTCATTGCATTAGGAAACATATGGAGATCAAGAGAAATCAAGTCCAACACGAAAATAAGAATCTTCAATTCAAATGTCAAGTCAGTCCTATTGTATGGCTCTGAGACATGGAGAGCAACAAAAACAACAACCAAAAAGCTACAGACTTTTATAAACGGGTGCTTGCGTAGAATAGAAGGACTGAAATGGTATGACAAAGTTACAAATGTGGAATTGATGACAAGAACCAGATAAGTGCCAGTGGAACAAGAGTTGAGAAGAAGACGCTGGCGATGGATAGGACACACATTAAAGAAACCTGTTGATGGCATTACAAGGCAATCCTTGTTCTGGAATGCCCAGGGAAAGAGAGGCAGAGTTAGACCCCCCCCCCCCCAAAAAAAAAAACACACACACACACGGAGAAAAGAACTAGATACAGAGATGAAAATGATGAAGAAAACATGGAAATAACTTGAGCGGATGGCACGTGATAGGAGGAATTGGCATGTGTTTGTAGAAGGTCTATGCTCCCTGGGGAGCTAAAGGGTATTGATTAATTGATTGATGCAGTGTCGGAAGCAGGTCAAATGAGTAAATAGTTGCTGACATAGGTTGGTTTCGATGAGTGTAAAAACAGCTTCTCCTGTGGAAGATTTCAGTAACGACTGTGCACGTTGCAGATATTGTGAATAACTATGCTGGTTGTTCAGTGTATACTCCAGGCTTAGTAGTTTCCTATAATATCATACTGCTGTTATTAAGAAAATCGAAAATTTATCGGTGCATTTTTTGGTGATTGTAATTTTTGTACAATTTGTTTGTCGACTCATCAATGAGCGTTGAGTGACAGAATGGTTAGAGAGTATGTTCCTAGAGCTAATGAATCTTTCTGGGTTCGAAAAGAGGTAACGTCACGCTTCAGTCTATCAAGCTGTAAATGTGTACCCGACTCTGCTTATGAGGTAGAGAACCCGACACTCCACCTCATAAATGTGATATGTAGAATAGGTGAAGTCTTTAACACTTCCTTTCCCCTACGACAGTATGGGCTGAGGGACTGCCTTTATTTTACTCAACTAGAGATTTGGCACTGAAATTTGACTAAAATTGTGAAACTTTTCTCAAGACACTTGTTTATATTTTATGCGTTTTTTTTCCTTTTTGCTAACAATGTTACTACTTAAAAACACTAATTTTACATATCTCAGGAAAATGTCAAAAATCCGTCTTAAAAAATATTTTAAATTCTAATAACGGGTTGCATTATTTAAAATGGATGTTTATACCTCAGAGATAAGTGCACTCAGTGAGTCAGTGAGTGAGAGAGAGAGAAAGAGAGAGAGAGAGAAAGAGCGAGGGAGAGAGAGAGATGTCTTAGACTCTTAACATAAGACACTAAAATGAACGACCGTGACATTTATACACTCATCCATTAAAATAACTTTCATATGAACAAGTATAAGCCAAAATAACATATACAAACCGAAATACAAGAATCTACTAGATCTTACGAGGGGCGTTCAGAAAGTAATGCACCACATCGTTTTTCTCAGCTAATAATGAAGATAGAAGCCTGAAATGTTGCATACTTCAAATATGGTATGTGCCAATTGTGTGCACCAAATTGCACTGCAACCGGCCAAATAATACGTCTGCCCTAAACCGTTGAAATGGAGCGTGTTAGCAACTTGCGTTATAAGCAGCGAATTGTGATAGAATTTCTTGTTGCAGAGAAGGAAACTGTTGTGAACATTCACAAGCGTCTATGTGATGTGTATGGAAGTTTTGCAGTCGATAGGAGTACAGTCAGTCGCTGGGTTCAGAGAATCAAAGAATCAGGAAGTGGAGATACGGAGCTGCTTGATCGGCCGCGCTGTGGACGTCCTGCCACAGCCACCAACGCAGAAATGTTGAAATGCGCTGAGGGCATTATTCTTACTGATAGGCGAATCACTACTCAACAATTGGCCTTACAGCTGTCAGTCAGGATTGGTAGTGCAAATGCAGTTATAAAAACTCTCGGATTTTCTAAGGTTTGCGCAAGATGGGTTCCTCGAAGTCTCACAAATGACCACCGATTGCAAATGAAAGCAATTTCTTCTGAATTGTTGGAGCGTTTCAATGCTGATGGAGAGAACTTTTTGGCTAAGATCGTTACAGGTGACGAAACCTGGGCACATCATTTTGAACCTGAGACAAAAAGACAGTCAATGGAGTGGCATCATTCGCAATCACCACGAAGAAAGAAATTCAAGACAATTCCTTCAGCTGGAAAGGTCATGATCACTGTCTTTTGGGACATTGAAGGTGTGATTCTTGTGGAAGTTATGCCAAGAGGAGAGACAATCAATTCGCAAGCTTACATTAAGACATTGAAAAAAAACTCAATCAACGTTTTCGCAGAGTTCGGCCGCACAAGAATCCAGCAGACCTGCTTCTCCTTCACGACAATGCGCGACCTCACACAAGTCTGGCAACACGGGAAGCAATCACCAAATTGGGTTGGACTGTACTTCCCCATCCACCCTATATTCCCGATTTGGCACCCTCTGATTTTCATCTATTTGGTCCACTTAAAGATGTACTCCGTGGTACAAGGTTTGAAGATGATGAAGGGGTGATTCATGCTGCGAAGAAATGGCTACATGATCAAGACAAAATCTGGTACGGGCTAGGAATACATGCACTTGTTTCGCGCTGGCATAAAGCCGTACAAGTTGATGGGAATTATGTTGAATAATACCAATGTTTACATGACATATCCATGTATATTGTGTATAAATTTCATGCTTTTTGATTAAACAGCTCCTGAGAAAAACGATGTGGTGCATTACTTTCTGAACGCCCCTCGTAGAAGAAGATAAACAACAAAGTATAGCAGTGGTTGGATCAAGTTACGGATGGGTTAACACTGACATAAATAGTGATGGAAATCTGGGACCTGTTTATTCATTTTTTCTTTAATGTGTTTGTAGTGCTCTTTGTCATTCTATGGCAGCCTTTCCCAAAATTTTTATCCTAAATTTAAAATAATTTTCAGATCTCAGGAACACTCTGCATTAAAGTATTATATCTGCAGCTCATGCTACTTGAGCGTGATCAGTAAGTTGTAAATATAATAATCCAATAAAAATTGTCTATGCTTTTTTTGTTGTTGTTGTTACTGATCCAGCTGAGTTTGGGATCTCGCCCTTCGATCCAGTGCCTTGTAGTGGTATCTGTGACGAGTAGGGTGTATGTGGGTGGATGTAGAAGGTCAGACAACACTTATATACCGCTCGCCTAGCTCACTGTCTAAGGAGTAATACATCAACTCCAACAAACAGTATCAATCTCCAACAATATATTATTTCACAAATAATAAGTCACAATGGGCGCAGGGCCATTACAAATACTGGAGATCTCACTAATCCCGAGTATCCTGCAAACACTCTGCTTCTCTGAATAACTACAACCACAAAATAGACTACTTCATAAATAACTACTGTAACATCCACCCTTCTCTTCTCTACACTCTTTGCTGTCTTCCGTCTACTGTCTACTCCACTCTCTACGGACTCCAACACACTACCGACTCAACACACATCTCTCTCTGACTGCCCCCTTCCATTCGTATTCACCAAACACGTGAAAAACTTCCACGCTCCACTGATCTTCATTCACGCCTAACTATAGCTAGCAGCTTGTCTTGATCTCTGCTCACAACATTGCTTGTAGCTAAATTATTACAAGGCAAGCATTCCCAACTCACAACAACTGAAATGACAAATAAACTCCCGCTGGAGCATGGGAACATTCATACATCCAAAATACCCTCAACACACTCCTTGACAGTATCTGAATATGGTCGCAAATTTGTTATTTTCTCTATATGAAGTGATCCATTTATCTGGCCTTGGAGGAAAGAGTATTTCCCTAACAGCATGCTCTTTTGAACAGAGAATGATTTTTTTTCTGTGTATCTCTTTATTTTTAATGTGCAAGAGCTAAGAGGAGTGGCGTCACAACGAACAACCTGGAGAGCACTGGTTTCTGCCTTATGCGCCGTGTTTGGCGCTTAAAGAATTTATTATTATTATTATTATTATCTCTTTATTTTTAGCCAACTAAGTAGCCTACTAATTGTTTTATGGTTTCCCCTCCCCACAATGGACATCAACTCAAATGCAAGTCAGGTCTGTAGGCAGAAGAAACTTCAGTTTTTCCTTTTTTTATGTCGTCCTTGATTTTCTTTAACTTATCCAAGTTGGCCCAAAAGTCTTATC